>SRSE01000383.1:417500-552500 GCA_005024645.1 Planiliza haematocheilus | reverse complement strand
ATTTGGAGAGATTTGAGTTTCGAAACACTTTTACTCATAAACTCATCCTTTATATGTCTTTGTTTTTGTCCAGCTCTTCTCTGACGCCACATGTCACCAACGTCCAAGTCTAAATCAGCTTAGTTTTTATCTTTTTTTTTTTAAGTATTGGCTTTAAAATATTCTAAAATCATTGCATTCTGATTTTACTTAGCTAAAATCTTTGCAAGCATGCCATTTTTTGGAGACATAGTTGTACGTGATTTAAAAGGTAAATTTGTTTTATTTACTGGAATTATTATTTCAGGCTATCTCTAAAAGTAGCTTTTCTTTGAAACAGTCCTCTAACTTGAGCTCTTTTTTGTTACTGTGACCGAAAACCCTGTTTTCATGGATACGTTTTTTTTTGTTTTGTTTTTTAAATCAGTGTCAAAAATCCACCTGCTCTTATGATCCAATATGTAGTTACTAAGTGCCAAAATCGGTACAGTTCTTGTTGAGCAGAAGAGGAATTTTGCATTTTTCTCTGAAAGAAAATGAAACTCTTAAGCAGCTTGTAGATATTTGTTGGTGTGAGAGGTTCTTGTTTGAGACCCACTGAGGCCTCCAAAATGGTCTACGCATTTCACATTTAGACTTGAAGCTACAACCAGTCGAGCTTAGTGTAATCAATGTTTGCAGCTGTGAATCAGTCATAGGACAATTTCAAGCCAGTGTTTTAATGTTTTATTTACTTATTTATTTGTTTTTTTTTTCTTTTTGGCCAGTATGTCCACTAAAGCCGAGCTGCTCTGGTGTTTGGCAGTCAGCTGTGTTCATTTCAGACATTGAGAAGTCATCAGAATTTATTCACATCTTGGCAGTCTAGGCCATGCTCTGGGTCCAGCTCCGTCTTTATATCATGTTTAGTTTTATTTAATTGTTTTTTTCATGAGCCAACTGTGAAAAGGGCTAGAGCACATACTAATGCTGTTCTGTCTATTAGCTGTGTATTTAAATTATTTATTTTTACTGAGGTGTTGCTTTTCACCGAGCTATGCAGTAACAGCTTTAGGATTATTTATTACAACAAAAAAATTCTTTGTGAATTGTGTTGTATTTAGATTATTCCTCGTTTCATCCTTGGCCAGCTGTCCTCATGAATGGATGCTGTTCTTCCAATTTGCAGAGCTGAAATGAGATAAAGAGAAAGTCAGATCCCAACTCAGAACTCAGCTTTTCAGTTGAAAATTACGCCTGCAGCTGCTTTACATTTTACTGTATGTAAATTCTATTTGAGCATATTTTAAATCTAAGTGGATCAGACTTCACTTGAGTAAAAACTTTAATTCATACTTCCTTCTACCAAGCAGTGTTTCAGCTCTCCACTCCCAAACCTTCCCACTGGTTAGCTGCATCTTTACAGCCTTCTCTTTTTAGGGGTAATCTTTTAACACTGTGTCACTGGTTAGAAATCTTCTCCCACAAACATGACAAGTTGTGTAGACTTTATAATGGTTTTGAAAGTCAACTTATTTTCTCAGTCGATTCATCATATAGTTAATGAAACATCTAAGAACAGCCCAAAGTTTTGCCTTGAAAAAAGTCTTAATCTAAAGAAAGCAGTAAATTAGTAAAATTATTATAAGTGAAAACAGTAAATTATTTAATTTTTGCAATTTTAAACTAATCAGACAACAATGACAGTTCAGAGTCTACAGAGTTTCTCGATTTCTTTATTTTATCATTCAATTAATCATGTAGTGAAAATGTCAGAAAATAACCCAAAAGTGATGCCTTTTAAAAGTCCAAATCTAAAGAGAAGCAGTAAACTTTCACATTTGAGAAGCAGGAGCCAGTAAATAATTTACATTTGTGCTCAAATTACTTGATTAGTTTTTGTCGTTTCAAGGTAATCAAAACATGGTAAACTATTTTTATTTTTTTGTATCTCTGCACACTCTCCTTGTTTGGGTCACATTTAAGTTATATTATAATGGATCTTTACTTAAATTATAGGACCCCTTAGGCTTCACCTGCAAAATGTTAATTTAACAAAACCCTTATCGCTTTAATGAGAGACAAAAGACAGCCATAAAGTGACACAAAATACCCCGTTGAGAATTTTTAGATGGAAATTACTACTGAGAGACACAACAACAACAATTATGCAAAGGACTACAAAAAGACAGTGACAACACATGGTCTGACAGAACATGAAAAGCTGTGTCGGCTTGCTAAATGTTTGAAAATCAACTTATTTTCTAAGTAGATGAATTGTGTAATTAGTAAAAAAAAAAGAAAGAAAATGACAGCCTAATGGTTCCATATCTAACGAATAGCAGTAAACCTTTGCATTTGAAAAGTATTGGTAGCCATAGCACTACTCACTATACACTCGGTTTTGTAACAGTTTATCATATTAAGCTAATCAAACCCTGGTAAACAGAAGTTAAACAACAAACACTAAGTAAAAAGAAAATAAACATTTTTTTTCTTTCAGTATCTTCTTGCCTGAAGTTGCAATATTGGTCAAATTTGTCAAATTTTCAAATTTGGAAAATCAACACTAACTATCACTTTTTTCTTTAAATGCCTCCACACATGCAGGAAAACATAATGAGACTTGTGTGTTCCTTACATCTCCTGCATGTTCACTGTATTCTGCAGCTGATATCATGAACATGTGCCACTACAGTCTGCTTGCTGCTCCTCTTCCTCTGTCCTCCACCTTTTCTTCCTTTGAAGAAGCTTGTAACCAATTAAGTACTACTACTGTTTTGATGCACATCCAGTCATAGTGCAGCATCCTTTAGTCCACCACTCTGTCAGTAGGAAAACAGAATAGAGGATTAAAAATGAAAACATACCTTGCTACAGCGACTGTATCTGAAAAAGAAAGTAAAATCAGATTAACATATCTTATAGTCTGAGTAGAAACTCTTTGGAAACGATTTGTAACTTCTTTCCAGAAATAAATGTTCATATTGGTCAACTTTCAGCTGCCTGTCTGACTACTGAATACTTTTTGCATCTCTTGTTTGTATACTGTGGTCACGTGGCTTTTTTTTTTCGTTCCTTATTTTAAATAAATAAATAAATATTTCCCATTCACATATGAATTCTTTTATTATGGTTAATTGGATAACCAAATAGTAATGCTGTCTTTACTGATCAGTTAGTAAATCAGTATTTTTATTAGAACGTTTTTTTAATTTTAGTTCACAAATGTGTTGATAATTAGATCTATTGAATTCAACATGCAAATAGTGTTGGCAATTTTTCTAAAAAGATTTGTTGCGCAGCCAGCAGACAAGTGATGCCGTGATGTTCAGATCTACTGTGTGTCAACTGGTTTGAGATAATTTGATTTTGAAATTGCCCTCGCTCCCCAAACCTGTGCATAATCCTGAATTTAAAATTGTCAGAATACCAGACGGTTTTGATTGCTAAATCCATCGCGCATGCGTATCTTTTATGCGCGTGCCTACGCCTTGCCGTAGAAAAGCGACTGTCACCCGAGTAAATATGTCTTGTATCAAACTGGTAAGTATTCCCACATATATTCACACTTTGTGGGTTTATATACTATACACCTCTTAGGCAATGATTGTCATTTAGTAAAACGAAAGTGTTGAATGTCACAGAATTGTGATTCGACAAATGAGTGTTATTCAAACATTGCTAAATGGGTGAGTACCAAACGTTAGCACGTTGCTACCTTCTGTCGCTCACAGCTCTGTTTAAGAGGCCGTCATTATTGATTGTTGACGTTAATAGTTTTACCATGTCCTTTCTGTTGTGTACTGTGTCCTAATTTCCGCTAAAATAATGTTCGTGTGTGGGTGTGTTCGCGTGTGTGTGTTCGCGTGTGTGTGTTCGTGTGTGCAACTAGGTGTCACTGTGTGCCGCGGCTCCTGGTGTAACGAGCCTGCTGAGCGGCTCCGTGCTAGCTGCCAGTGAGGGGAAAAAGAAGAGCACACAGCCGTTCCTGAGCATTAATGAGGTGGGTTAATGAATAACCAGTCAAAGAGGTCAGGGTCAAAGCTGTTCTCCTTCCATCTCCATGCATTTCTTATTTGTTTTTGTACGCTGTTTTTGTGGGTTTGTTTACAGAATTTTACATTATAAAGTGTGTCAGATTTACCTGTCACTTTATTTTTTTTAAATGATAACAATGACATATTCAATAGCATTTAATTTCTTTCATTTTTAATTAATATTCAGCATCGGTGGAAATAAGATTTGGTTCATATAACCGGTCATCAATAGCCATTTGATATAAACTGCACCACTAGTAAGGCACTTTCCTCTCGCGCTGTCGCAGTCATATTCTCCTTTCACTTCACCAACCTCGCTTAGCTGGGCCGTCGAGCCTAAATCCCCCAGAATGACTAGCAGTTCTGGCTCGCAGTTTTCTTCCTATTTTTCTGTAACGGAGTTCAAGTGTAATTATCGATCATTCTATCGAATGTATTTTCTCTTGATATTTATCAGGGCCGGTTTTTGCTGTGGGCTATGTGGGCGACCGCCCAGGGCGCAATCTATGTGAGATCGCACGAGCGCCGTCAAAAAAAAGAGAGAAAAAAATCGCCACTTTTCTACACTACCGCCAGTAGTGGTTTTAGGCACGGGCTAACCGGGCAGCCACAAGACATGAGAGAAGGGGGGATACGAGCACTTGGGAATAAATAAATAAAATCTGCACCGTCTATCATCTGTCATATCTGTGTGAGGAACTGGCAAATTGGCGCCCCCTGGAGCTGCAGGCGCCCCTGCTGCTGAGAAGTTGCCGTGCACAGAAACTGTAGGGGGTGGGCAGTTCACCTCTGGGTCTCTCCCAGAGTAAACTGTATAAAGGACTTGAATTTCTTCCATATAACGCACATTTCATTCATAATATTAGAAATACAGGCCTATAATTCCTGCATGTTTTTGTTTTTATGAATTGTGTGAAATGGCCAAATAAAAATAGGTAATACAAAACGATTATGTGGTCACCAATGTGACTTCTGGTCGTGAGTGACAGCTTTGGAGGATGGAAATCTGTTGATTGTCGAGTGTCAAACGCAGAGATGGACAGGAAAAAAAAGATAAAGGTATGATTACAGTATCGTGTCATGAATCAAGGGCTAATGTTAACTGGTGGTATATGGTGGTGGTGTTGCCCAGGTCGCAATTCAATGTAGAACCGCCACTGATATTGATCACCATCGCGTGTCTATCGCAATATATATCATTGTTGTTTTATCGCCCAGCCCTAGGTTGAAACTTCTTGGGGACAGAAGTTAAAACTGTATTGTAAATAGATGGCAGGTTAAATCTCAGTCTACCTCCTCTGTTTAGAGAAGGTTTCTCCAGTCTGACATAGATGGCTTCCTTTACTCAATTTTTTTTCTTGTCTCACTCCCATTTCTTCTTTTTTTTTTTGCATTTTGAAGCACTACTTAGAACCTTCTTAAGATCCAACAGTGCAAAATGTAAATTCTTGCAATTTTTCAGCTGGTCTTAAAATTTTGATCAGGAGTGTATACAACAATCCAGGGTTTTGTGCAATGACTTTATACAATAGTCCAGAATTATTGTTTATTGTTCATGCAAATAGTTTCACACTCTGCTCAGAGTTCATCTTCCGGGGGAAGAAATTGTCCTTGTTGTGGATGGTTTTGGCGTACAGTGCTCTGTAACACCGGCTTGAAGGGAAGAGTCTAAACAGATTGTGACCAGGGTGTGAGGCATCTGTGGAGATTTTACTGGCCTGCTTCGTCACCCTGGACCGGTACTGGTCCTGGGTGGAGGGAAGGTCAGTACCGGTGATCTTCTCTGCAGACCTAACTGTTCTCTGCAGTCTGTCCCTGTCATGCCTGGTGGCGGATCCAAACCGGACCGTGATGGAAGTGGTCAGGACAGACTGGATTACAGCAGTGTAGAAGATGATCAGCAGCTACTAAGGCAGGTTGAACTTCCTGAGCTGATGCACTTCCCACCAGTCCCCGAGAACTGGAGAAGTCTTCTCAAAAACTCTACAAGTACAGTTGCCTTTTTCAAATCTTTTTTGGATATATCATGTCCTGGATGCCTCAGAACCTTCATAGACAGATACAAATAAAGACTAAACTAAAGAATCACAAAAAGGCAATATTTGGACTGACCACAAATAGTATAAAGGAACAGCAAAACAACTAAACGATCACAGAGAGACACACAATAACAACAATCTGATGCAAACTGCTAAATATGTTAAGTAAACAAGGACAAAAAAGATGAAATGACACTCTACAAAATAACCTACGTCTACTACAGAAGCATAAAATGAGAGACACAACTGACCACAAGTAGTATGAAAGAACTATGAAGAGACATCAAATAATTATGATGACCTCTAGAAATAAATTTCTAGAGGTTTATAGCCATAAATAGGGCTGAGTGATTTGGGGAATCCTCTTTTTTTCCCCCAACAAAACATAATGATTTAAATATGACCAACACAATATTACATACATTTAGTGTAAAATGTTCTTTCCCATACGCTGGGCCCATTTGTTAGAATTAAATTAAAAGATGTGAAATAAATGGCATTTTTATTTAACTGCTCATTACAGAAAGATTTGTGGCTTTGCCACTGTGCATTTAAGTAGTTAAAATAAAGGCATGCACTTTTTTTTAAACACTACAAAATTTACGTCCTATGGAAAAAAAAAAAGATTTCCCTGTGCCATTTTAGAATTGTGTTCATATGACATTTCGGTCAGTGATCCCTGTCTTGAGGTATTTGGCTTGTCTGGCACACTGGTGCTCAGTATTTTGGCCATGCAACTGTCATACATTGATTTGTGGTATTTTTTTTTTTAAGCATCTGCGACTGTGGCTCAGTAGGTGGAGCGGCTTGTCCACGAACCAGAGGGTTAGCGGTTTCGATCCCTGGATGTGCCACATGTCGAAGTGTCCTTCGTTGCTCCCAGTGCGTGGCACTGGTGTGTGAATGTGTGCGTGCTTGTGTGAGCGAATGGATAGATGTGTCTCTGACTGTAAAGCGCTTTGAGTACCAATAGGTAGAAAAGCGCTATATAAAAGCAAGGCCATTTACCATCTCCTCTTTTGAAACCAAAATAGTTCCTCACGACCGACATGTTCTTCTCCATGCTGTGCCATTGCGTCGAGCCAGAGGCGATTGCACAACAGGTAAAAGGCCAGCATGAATTTTGATGCAGCCGAGTTCTCCACTCTTTCGTTCGCGTCACATGACCACCTTGTTATCGCGCAAGTTACAGTTAGAAAATCACTTGTTATCATCTTGTGATATTCTCGCAAATGCAATTAATCATTCAGACCTAGCCACTAACATCTTGACAGTGCCTTCCTGCATGTTAAAGAATTGACACTTAATGAATCTCTCAAGTGATCTGGGTCAGAGTCAGTTTTAATACGTCTCATAACCTCATATCTCAACTCCCAGAAAACCTGAGGTCTTCTCTGGCCCACCTCTTATGAATCATCCTTTTCACTTTTACTGCCGTTTGTTTCAGCTGCCGTCATTATACACCAGTCCTGAATCACAGCCTCGGTATGTGGAGCCGGAGGCGGGGCCGCTGGAGGAGGGCTTTGCATCGCTAAGGAAATGGGCTGAGCCGTATACAGACCAGTGTCAGGTTTGTCTCCTCAGGTTGTTTCTGGGCTTTTCATGATTACAACCACCTGCATGTTGGTAGTCTCTCCACGGCAGTTGTTGTCGTGCTTGTGAACGTCTATGTCTTAAGATTATGTTACACTGTTGCTGCTTAGTTTTTAGCATGCAGTTTAGTATGACTTTTAGATGCAAAGAGACTTTGCTAGAAGTTATGTTTCATGAATGCAGCCTCTTTTGGTCTTTGAGGTGGGGTTTTAATAGAAACATTTGTGGGTGTTGCACATCAGACAAGAGATCCTGATTCTGCAAACCTTTCATCATATTCAGAAAGAAATCAGGTTACGTACTCAAGTACTATAGTAATAAAGTGATTTCCAACATGCAGTCTCATTTTCTTTAGTAGTTCATTTTTTTAATAAACAAAAATCAACAACTCTTGATTCTTTTGCAGCAAACAAGCCAGGCTGCAATGGAGAAATTTGAGGTCAGTGAACCCACCTGTTAAAATAATATGATTTTAAGTTTACAGCTGCAGGTTGTCAACTTCAGTCACCACATGGGCCACGTTCAGACCAATTACAATAACATCTGTCCTGGCCAGTCCAATCAAAAAATGGCCATCTTTTATTACCTGTTTTCACACCTGCGGTTAAATGCATCTCCACATGCATACCAAGACAACACTCAAGATCTGATCTCAGTTTCTTAGTTTCATACGCCAATAAACTTCACCGTAGTTTCGTAAGCATAATATTATAACACTTGCTGTCTCTGATGGATCTATCCCTACCACTGTATCACAGCTATGAATAGCTGTTCATTGCGTCGTGACTTGGGGAGATGATACATATTTTGAAACAAACTGAAATCTGTCTCGCTGAAATCATACACACGTTATTTATTTATTGATCCACGTCCTGATTTTAGTTATGTTAGAGACAAAGCTCAGATTATAACTTAACCTTGAAAACTTCTCCCGTAAAAAGGCACAGATGATTATTGAGGAAATACATAACTCCATGGGGCTCCCACCTAAATCTATTCCAGACTACAGAAAGGAGGTAGAGGTTGTTGCAGAAGTTCCTATAAATGTGTGGCACTTGTAGGTTGCTTGGCTTTCACTCTTCTGTCCATTTCATCCCAAACCAGCTCGATGGGGTTGAAGTCTGGAGACTGTGCTGACCATTCCATGTTTCCAAGCTTCCCATCTTGTTCTTTTTTCCCTGAGGTAGTTCTGGCATAGATTGGGCTTGTGTTCTGCGTCATTATCTTGCTGTAGGATGAACCTCTGACCAACAAGGCACATACCAGAGGGTATTGCATGGTACTGCAGAATGCTGTGGTAGCCGTTTTGGTTCAGTATGCCTCTCACTCTATACAAGTCACTGACCCTGGACCCAAAAAACAGCCCCAGACCATCACACTTTCTCCTCGATGTTTGACAGTTGATGTTACACACTGTGGAACCATCCTCTCGCCTACTCGACGGCCGAAGATGAACCGAAGATTTGAAATTTTGATTTATCAGTCCATAATACATTCTTCCAGTTTCTTGCTGAAACTTGTAGTGTCAAACCTGCAGCTCAAAGTCTTGTCTTCGCAGTTGAAACTGAGACTTTATTACTACGACCACTATTAAGCTGTGCTTGAAGCTGTTGTCCTGTGAGTTGCCTACCAGGCTGTTAACTCTCAAAAACTCATCCTCTGATTCAGTTGTGGCTTTGGGTCGGCCAGACCCCATCCTTTCTATGATGATCTGTCTCTCTTCCATTGTTAATAGCCTTTTTCTCGCCATTTTTGTAGCAACACATTCCTTTCTGCAGTACAATACTGTTCACCTGATGCTCATGAGAGTCTGGTACCACAGTGTGTTCCAACACTGCTTTTATGCAGAGATGGACAGAGTACTGGATCCCAGTACTTGAGTAAGAGTACAAATACTCTTGGTCAAAATTTACTCCGCTACAAATAAGAGTAGCCCAGTCAATACATTACTTGAGTAAGAGTAAGAAAGTACTTGCTTTTAAATGTACTTAAGTATTCAAGAGTAAATGCTTTTAAATGTACTTAGAGTAAAAGTAAGAGTAAATTCCTATTTTCCTATTTTTTTTTTAATCTTTGACGAGAATGGACCTGACTGAATTAGTCATTTTACAATTTTATATACTACTTTGTATCTCTTGTTTCAGAGAAAACTCTTTGAAACACCTGCACTTATGTGCTTGCCTGTAGAACCATTCTGTTATCAGTCAATCAATCAATTAACTAAGGACCCGTGTCAGTGTCATAACAAGGCAAGGGGGTCGAGAGAGTAACTTGGTGAGTGGCTAACATTTCAATCATATAGCGTTATGGTCATTAGCGTCGCCACCATTATAAGAGGGTGGGTCCAGACCATATACATTCAATGGTCCAGACCAATGGTCCAGACCCACTCACTTTTCGGGTCCAATAATATTGGCGGCATGGGGGGCATTGCGGCCGCGAAGCAAAACAAAATCAGCGATCGCTGACATGTCTTTTTCATTCCGACAAAGTCGAACATAGCTTTAAGATAAGGCCATGGGTTTTCTTCCTCCGCCTCATAAAATTCCGGCTCATCATGTTCAGACTTGGATTCATTGGAGATTTCTTCGGCAGTCGCCATTGCCACCGCGGTCTTGTTTTTTTTTTTTTTTTTTTTTTTTTTTTTATAAAGTTTTATTTAAAGGTTCCAATCATAGTCAGAACATTGACCGTGGACAATACAAAACAGTCAGGCATCAAGGATTTAACTAAACAAATACAGTATGAGACATAAAGTGGATGAAGTACATAAGTCATTACATAGGTATCATAAATATGATAAAATAAATGAAATTAAATAAAAGGAAGAAAGAAAATGGCAGGGCATATTATATTTCTCCAAATATTTCTTCAATTATGTTAACAGTGTGTTTACATTTTTTATTATCAATTCTTTTAATACATTCAAGGTAGTTCTTGAAATCAATTTCAAAAACAGGAAAGAAAGGTCGACCTTTGGAAAATTTGGTTTTATGTATGTGGAATTTTGCAATTAGAATAATCAGATTAATTAAGTGTTGCATTTTCCTATCTTTATTATTATAGTATAACAGTATATCTTTGGCATTAAAATTAATTGGTATGTTGGAATGTGATGTGATGTAAGCTTCAATTTTTTTCCAAAAAATCTGGGAGAAATTACATTCAAAGAAAAGGTGCCTAATCGTTTCCACTTCGGCATTACAAAATACACAATTGGCATCAATATTGACAAATTTTGACACAAATTTGTTAGTGGGGTAAATGTTATGTATAATTTTAAATTGAACTTCTTTGATTTTATTGGAGATAACAAATTTATGTGGAAGGAGCCATGTTGTTTTCCAATTAATGTCAGAAAAAGAGGAAGACCATACACATTTTCCTCGAGGTGCAATTTTCCTTTTCCTGAAAAAATGATTCCTTATATGTTTATTATTACAATGGTGACTCATAATGTTTATACCATTAATAAAGAGGGTAAAGTCAACTTTCTCTGCCTCTTGCCTTTCAAAATGACCTTTTATCAATTGGAGAATGCCACTGGGAATAGCTTTTATCACTGTTTGAAATTCTTTATAGGTAACAGGGAAGATTTTAGATCTAAGAAATTCTTCATAACTAAAAATTTCACCTACATCATTTTGTAAATCCTTAAGATATATTATTCCTTTTTCAATCCAATGTTTCAGAAATAGTGATTTATTTTTCCTAGTTATGAACTCATTGTTCCATATAATAGTTTTATGTGGAGAGAAGTTATGGACAAAACATAGTTTTGCTGCTGAAAGGGCTTGTTGGTGAAATTTAGATAATTTTAGTGGTAATTTTGAAACATCATAATCACAATTTAAGAGAAAAGGTAACCCTCCAACTTTCCCAAAGATATTATGAGGTATAAAATACCAAAGAGATTCTGGTTTTTTCAAATATTCTTTTATCCATTTTGTCTTAAAGGTATAGTTCATATCCATATAGTCTAACAGCTCCATACCACCATCCCCTCTCGGGGCTGCCAAGATCTCTTTTTTTAAGCGATGGCATTTGTTTTTCCAGACAAAACTTATTAGGGTATTATTTATTTCTTTACAAAGGGATTGTTGAACAAAAAGGGAGAGAGTAGGATATACAAATCTAGAGACACCGTCTGCTTTACTCAGAAGAACTCTACCTAATAGGGACAGATCTCTTTGGAGCCACATGTTGAAAATATTTTTAGTTTTTTGTATTTTAGGTTTGAAGTTTTTTGTTTGACGTTCAATTATATTTTTGGAAATATAAATTCCAAGATACTTAATATTTTCTTTAATTGGTATTTTACATATAAGTGTTTCATTTGTGTTGTAGAGACATAGTATTTCACATTTTTTTAAATTAAGTTTTAAACCTGAAGCAACAGAAAAGGTGTCTATTATCATAAGTGCTGTCTCTATTTGTTGTTTATTTTCCAAAAATAAGACTGTATCGTCCGCTAATTGAGTTATCCTAATCTCTCTCTCAAAAATCTTCAACCCTCGAAAGACATTGCTCTGTCTGATTTGTATTGAAAGCAATTCAACGACTATAAGAAAGAGAAATGGAGAGCAAGGACATCCTTGACGGACTGACCTAGACACTGAGAATCTTTTTGTGGTATTTGGGAATAACATGACACCGCTACTAATATCTTTATAGAGCATTCTAATATAGGATACAAAATTTTCACCAAAACCGAAGGTTTGAAGAGATTTGAATAAAAATTGATGCTCTACACTATCGAATGCCTTGTAGAAGTCTAAAAATAAAATTAAAGCATCTGAATCAACATATTCAGAGTAATCTATTAAGTCCAGGATAAACCTAATGTTGCAACTTATGTGGCGATTATTCATAAAGCCAGTTTGAGTTTCATGTATGATTTCACTTAAACCTTTTCTTAAACGCCTGGCGAAAATTAGTGAGAGAATTTTATAGTCAACATTGAGCAATGTTATTGGTCTCCAGTTATCCAATAGAAGGTGGTCTTTGTCTGGCTTGGGAATCAAAGTTATTATGCCTTGTTTCATGGTTGTGGTCATTTCTTCATTATTTGTACATTCTTTCAGCATTTCAAAAAGGGGACTTTCAATTATTTCCCAAAAGCACTGGTAGAATTCGACAGGAAGACCGTCCATTCCTGGAGATTTACCTTTTTTCATTTTGTTTACAGCTTCAAGGATTTCAACTTTAGAGATAGTTTTTTCGCAATCCAATTTAAAATTATCTGATATTTTAGGAGTAAATTCTTTAACATTATTAATAAATTCTTCACCTTTTATTGAATTATAATTAGAGCTGTATAGGTCAGAATAAAATTGAAAAGTGTGATTTGCTAAATCAGTTGGGTTGGAGGTTACAGAATTATCTATTTTTAGAGATGTGATATTATTTCTCTTGTAGTTCCTTTTTTCTAGGGCGAAAAAATAGCTTGTATTCTTCTCACCTTCCTCTAACCATTTAGCCCTGGAGCGTACAAAGGCTCCCTTGGTCATATTAATATATAAACTATCTAAATCATCTTTCACTTTTATCAGTTTAATTTCTTCCTCTGGAGTAGGGGAACTTTTGTTTATTAGGATATTTAGTTCTTTCATAATTTCAGATTCTTTAAGATTGCTGCGTTTTTTCATTTCTTTACTGTGTCTAATAGCTGATTCCCTGATTTTAAATTTAAAAAATTCCCATTTTTGTATATTACTAAGTTCTTTCCCATTGAAAATATTCCCAGCAATTGCTTTGACTGAGTTACAGAAAGCTTCATCTTTCAGTAAATTACAATTTAATTTCCAGTAACCACGCAGTGTTGCTTTTTGTTTTAGAGGATTAGTAAAGGAAATGACTATCATTTTGTGGTCTGAAAAGGGGGCATAACTATGTGATATTTCGGAAACATATTGCATAGTGTAAGAAGATATTAACCACATGTCTATTCGAGATTGTAAAGAACCACTAGCATTACTCCATGTATACTCTTTTTGGTAAGGGTGGATATATCGCCAGGCATCTATAACATTAAGTTGCTCATCTAAGTGTGATATCACTTTAAATCTTGAACTGGAAGATATTCTTGCTGGTACTCTGTCCATTAAGTCATCAGCTGCATCATTTAGGTCACCGCCAATTATTAAGTGAGCCTCTTTATATTTCTCTTTGAGCTTCAAAAGTTTTGCTGTCAGCTGGACAATCATATTTTTGGCTAGAGCATTATAATTATAACCATAAATGTTATTCACCACCAGAATCACATTGTTTACTCTAAGCACTAAAATAATCCATCTACCTTCTTCAGATAAGTGAGATTCTATAACATCCCCTTTAAATTTATTAAACAGAATAGCTACTCCTGCTGAGTTGTTAGAACCATGACTTAAATAAATCTGGTCTCCCCATTGACTTCTCCAGAACTTACGATCATCTTCACAGGAGTGTGTCTCTTGTAGAAAAAATAAATCGGCGTTAGACCTTCTGCAAAACAAAAAAATTGCTTTTCTTTTGGTAATATTGCGTATACCATTGACATTAAGAGAAAGTACTTTAAGGTTGATGAAATTGTTGGTGGCCATAAATAAAAAAAATAAAAAAAAGCTGGATGCCGACTAACTTGAACAATCAAAAGGAAAACAACAACAAGAAAAGAGCTTTCCTCTTTTTAAAAAAAAAAAAAAAAAAACTCTCTACCTTGGAAAAAGTTAGAAAAACTCTGAACATTATGAGTATCAGGCATATAAATTGTGCTGTTTTGAGGCCATAACATTACTTGTAATGAGCTTTCTTAATTTTTTTTTTTTTTTTTTTTTTACTTTTAATAAGCATCATGGTCTTCAGTGCTGGCTTTTCACGCAGTGAATTTTACCCCATCGATGAAGACGATCGACCCTTGCCATCTGGTTTTCTTTCCATCCTTACGTGCCTGTTCGACTAAAGGCCACAGTTTGTTTCTGCAGTCTTTCTCGAAGCGGGTCAGGTCTTCGGCCATACGGAGGTTCATCTTCTTCAGGATGTCAGCGTTGCGTGATTCTCTCCAAATCTTGATCCTGAAGGTCCGCATGTTGAACTGGATGATGACTGGACGCGGTTTGTTATCATCCCTCGGGCGTCCCACTCTGTGTACCGTGTCAACCAGGAACCCCATCTTACTTTTTTCATCCGGTGCAATCTGGCTCAATATTTTGAGGACTTCATGCCTCACATCTTCGTTTTCTTTTTCTGGGAGGTTGATGAGGCGCAGATTCCATCTTCTACTGTATCTTTCTCCTTCTTCGGTTTTTTCTTTCAGTTCGTCCACTCTTTTATCCAGCGCTATCACTTTATCCTCAGTTTCTTTAGCTTGAAAATTAAGCCCTTTCATTACTTCTTTTGCCTCTTTAATGTCCGCAGTGTTTTGTTTCATTTGCTGCTCAAAGACGGAAAAACCTCGCTTTAACTCACGTATGGCTTGGAGGATGTCGGAGTTAGAAACCGTGTCCTTCTCCTTGTTTTCTCCACACAGTTTCTTCGGGTTTGGACTTTTGCTGGGAGTCTCGGGAAGAGGAGAACACAAGCCGTAGAAACTCTCCTCTGGCTCCATATCCATCACCAGATTTCCTTTTGTGACTTTTTTTGCGTCTCTCTTTGCCATTTCGGCTCACTGGTGCAATATTGATGTTAGCTTCGTAGACTAGCTTGTAGCTTAGTTGACGCACGTGTCAAGAGAGTTAATGACCGTAGGTCGTCACTCGTCAGAATCTTCAACCTATCATTAAAACTCTTCTATCCTTGTTTGGTTGGTGTTTAGCCGTTTAACAAGCCGTTCAAACCGTTGGCCTCGTCAAATTACCATCAGATACTCGTTAATGCTGCAGAGCTTCGCACTTACACGACTGCTGCAGTCGCCATCTTGCGCGACCACCGCCACCGCGGTCTTGTTTTGAGCTGCTTGGGTAGAGGATGACGTATTTCCGCTTTGACGTAAATCCCTGTTGAGAAGGTGTACTGTGATAGGTTTCCTTCTTTGACCGACACTGCGTGTGGCCAATCGCATTTAAGGGGGAAAAAACAACAACAAAAAAAACAGGCAAACCTAAAAGTAACGAGTATTCATGAGCCTTCTCAGAAATTAACTCGAGTAAAAGTAAAAATCTTTGCCTTGGAAATGTATTCGAGTAAGAGTAATAAGTATCAAAGAATTCTAGTATTTGAGTAAAGTACAAATCCTCAGAATCTGTACTTAAGTACAGTACTTAAGTAAATTTACTCCGTTACTGTCCACCCCTGCTTTTATGCAGACAGAGGGGGCTGTACGTAACCAAAAAAAAGTTGGAGCACCTTTAGGAATTAGTAGCACGAAATTTTAAGGCTGATTCAACTTACACTGCTGCAGAACAGCTTTAAATTCTTACTTATTTTTCAGTTTTGCGTAACCACACACAGTGTAATCATTAAATAAGTCAGCAGCTACAAAAACTGAATGTTTTGAAAAGGTTTTCATTACTAATTTTTTCTTTTCAGGTAATAACACTTGTGTGTCTTCTGATTGAATGAGTCAAAACTCCAACGAAAGTGCCCCCTGCTGAGTAGGTGGTCTGTAATACGACCTGTGACTCATTATGTGGTCACACTACCAGAAGACGGATTTAAAATGTATCAGAGATCAGATTACTCAAATGTATTCTCAGTGCGCTAGCTCAAAAAATTATGTTGCACTATTTTATAGGTCTGTACCTATAAAATAGTGCAACATAATGTTTTGTTCAGGAAGGAAAAAAGTGTGTCAGATTCCTTCTCCTTAATGAGACCATCAGTTTTGTTCATGATGTAGTGTTGGTATACAGCAACTACTACTGTAGTGAGATGCATTATGGCCAAAAGAGAAACAACAAACAGCCATGACTTTAAGACAATAAGATACATCAGTCCAGGGCATTTTAAGAAAGCTTCTTCTGTGTCTCTGATGACAACTATGCCAGGAAAGGGAGACCAAGAGTTAATTTTAAATTAGGAAGATCTAGAACCAGAACTAGAACTTCAAGAAGAAAACCAACTAGAACTAAAAGAATAACTAGAACTAAAATAATATATAGATCTATATCTAGAAATACTGCTTTGACCTAGAAACATCTGGACTGTAGATGTAAAATGTTTGTCTTTGTGAGAGCCCACTATAGTCGCCAACCTTAAAGGCAACAAATATAAATAGTATAGTGTATAGTAGACAACAAATAATACAACTGGATTAAAAGTAAGTGCTTTATCAGATAAGAGCTGCACGTACATGTGTTACAAATTGCTTAATAAATTGTTAAGAACTATTGACTGACTGGCCATAACATTACGACTGGTGAATAACTCAGATTATCTGGTTTTCATTGCTCCTGTCAGTGGGTGGATAGATCAGGCAGCAAGTGAAATTTTTTTCTTCAAAGTTGATGTTGCTGCAGGAAAAATTTTCATGTGGAAGGATATGACAGACTGGGTCAGAACATTTCATGTCTCATGCTCTCTGAACCTTTCGCAGTTTGAGCCTGATGAATCCTGGCATTGTAATCTTGGAATATGCCTGTGCCATCAGGGAAGAAACATGGCGTGTGCTGCTGTCAAAATGTGACTTCCTGTTTCTTGTTTACATATGTAAAAACATTTAAAATGACATGTTCCTAATAAACTTTATACGACATCTATGCACTTATCAACCTTGATGGTAGAAGCAGAAAAATCTTCCAGTGGAAGAACATGAGAGACTTTGACTCTTGACAAACTGTGATGGCTAGATAACTGTGTCAGAGCGTCTTTATATCTAGCCCCTGTGGCAGTGGCGTATCTAGGACATTTTTACTGGGGTGGCCAGGATGGGACACAAATTTAGTCTGGGGTGGCCATGGCATCAAAGAATTATACACATGCGTGTGTGTATCTCTCTTTCTCTCCCTACATATATACATACACACACACATATGTATATATATTGTTTATATATATTGTTTATCCATCTTACATTAGATGAATTCTCCTGTTTTGATGGTTGGTAGCAAAAACTTTAATAAACTTGTCCATGTCAAGTGACTTTGCTCTTCTCGACTCAATGCTGAGGACACCCAGGTTGCTCAGTCTGTCATCAGTCATTGTTGTGCGCAAATGGGTCTTGATGAGTTTCAGAGCAGAGAAACTGCGCTCACATGCTGCACTGCTTACTGGGAGGGCTATGGCTATCTTGCACAGACGGAAAAGCTCGTGAAAAACATCTTTATGAGGCTCTAGGAAGATTGCAAGTTCAACAATACCAGACAAATTCAGCATGCCGCTTTGCTGTTTCCTTTGCAAAAGCCTTCTTGTTTGGTGGAGTTCATGACCCAGATCTTCAGAATCACTTGCATAAATTTCTCCCAAGCGAAAGACTGCTGCCTCTTGAAGGAAACTTTTGCTTTTGGGGTCCAAAGCTTGTATTCCTCTCATAATGTCACAATTGTCTTTTGAGAAGCGCCTGTCTAACTCTCCACGTATGGTGTCCACAATGGGGTAGAAGATTGTTCTCCTAAAGGCATCCTTGTCCCCATTGTTGCATTTGTGCTGACCCCATGTAGAGGTTATTACAGACCCACCAAGTCTGGAACTAACTTTTTGAGACCTCTTTTTCTCTGCACTTTGAACGGCTATACTGCACTCTGTGGCAGTTTCTACAATGCTTGCCCACAGATTGTCAACAAATGTTTCACTTCTGTACTCCTGAAAAGAGTCTTTAAGTGCACTTACTAAATCCACTGCCATGGCAAGGTCAAGTGAAGGAGATTGGAGCATGTCAGACAGGACTTTTGCATCCCCAAGGAGCCTTCGAAAGGTTGCAAGAAGACTGACAAAGCTTAAGTCCAGTTGAGTCAGCAAACCTCGAGCATCTACAGATCTTTCCCCACTATTTTCAGTTGCAATGTCATGCAGGACACGAAGTACAGCAGGTAATCGGTCCATTAGATTCCTGCAGGCCAAGTATCTACATGCCCATCTTGTGTCACTCAGCTTCTGTAACTCCCTTGGTGGACCTTCATGCATTTCCTTTTGCACATCTAGCCATTTCTGATGAACATATGATCCAGACATGTACACATAAAGTTTCTGCAATAGTGCAAAAAAGCAGTCAGCCTCTGGGACAGCCTTCACGGTATCAACAAGCACCAAGTTTAGACAATGCGCATTGCAGTGTACGTAAACTGCATGTTTGGCGTCACTCTTTATTCTGGCTGCCACTCCAGAGTGTCTCCCACTCATAACGGACGCTCCGTCATAGCCTTGTCCAACAAGATTGGATCTGTACTCAAGTCCATATCTCTCCAGGCAGTAGATGATTTTGTCCTTGAGTCCCTCTGCATCTAATCGTGTGGCTTGTTGAAAGTCGAGAAAACTTTCGTGCACTGCCCCATTATAATAGTACCGAAGTACCAGTGAGAGCTGCTCCTTTTTTTTCAGGTCTTTGGTTTCATCAGCAATAACAGAGAAAACTTCACTTTCCTTCACTTCCTGAATTATCTCCTCACGAACCATGTTTGCTAAGCAATCCAAGATTTCATTTTGTATCACACTGCTTGTGTACTTGGCATTCTGCTTTCCTTTCATTTTTTTCTCTACCACTGGGTCATGCTTTGCAATCATTTCTAATATTTCTAAGAAGTTTCCTCTGTTAGCTGCCTCCTCTGTCTCACGGTGACCTCGTTGTGCAATGTTTTGTGTTGCAGTCAAAAGAAGTACTTCAGCCACTGTTTTAATATAGTTTCGATTTTCTTGTACTTTCTGGTTGTATGCTTCATTAAGGGCATCACGTATGGAAGAATCTGCTAGTGCTGCCTTCTTGTGCTCACCCCATGCAAACATGGCATTGACATGACCCTCTGACTTTTCATGCATTTTAAATCCACCATCTTTGAACATTGCCTTTTTCCAATGTGAGAATCCCAGAGATGACGTAAATACAGATGCCTGGGTGTTTGGCAAAGAAAAATGCCTGCAAGCAAAACAGTAGGCAGAGTTTTGATTTTGTGAGTACTCAAGCCATGGGTGTTGTTTGTACCACTCCCCTTTGAAGGACCTCTTCCTGTCGCCTTGCATGGTTTGCGGGAAAATGCTGAGATGAGGCTATGTAGGACCTGCTGCTCTGGACTGTGAAATGTCTGTAAAATATAAAGAATCATGATAAGCACTTGCTTCAGTTTTTACAAGGTTTTATTCAAAATGACTAGTTACAAAGTGAATATGTGATCCGTATTTCAATGTTACTTAAATAGAAGGAAGCCATAATGCTGTGTAAACTGAAAGGTAAAATGTCACAACATACCGTGAGGTCCAGGTGGAGCAGCATGTACTACATTAGGAGGCTCTCTGTCATCAGTGTCACCTATTGACATGTTAGTACATGAAGCAGTAAAAACAATATCCATTACACACATAGACTGAATGTGAACACATTAGTGTCACATATTTTCCTTGATTTTGTATTGAGATTTTCTGTGTTTAGGTCTGGGGTTTTCTATGTATTCACATATAAATATCATACACAATTGGACAATTTTTTTTTTCTCTTTCTTTTTTTACAGTAAATTAACTAGGTATGAGAGAGTACACAACAACTTCAAGTAACATACCATGCTTAGTAGGTGGGGTTCCAGACAGTGCTGGTTCACAGTCAGTCTCCTCCTCCTCTAAGTGTGGCTGGTCAACTGTGGGAATACAAGGATGGTTTAAAATGACGGACGGACGGACGGACGGACAGACGGACAGACGGACAGACAGACAGACAAATCTTATTCATGTTCTTCTGTCTTAACATTTGTCAACTGTTTTAGTTGTGTGTGTAGTATTTCAGACAGCTGTAACTCAAACTTTCCATGCATGACCTACCATCCTGTATTGGGGGAGTGGACTGCTCATCATCACTATCACTAGGCTGCTGGCTTGTGTGGGCCTTTTCACTGCTGCTGGTAGAAGCTGTGGCTGATGTGGTGTTATTGTATGTGTTTATAAAACGTATACCGTGTGGGGACACATGGGGGCGCTGTGGGCCACACGGGGGTTGTTATGGGGTAGAGGGGAGTAGAAGAGAAAAAATAAAGTTTTCCTGATTCATTCAGTACGTGGTCTCGCGCTTACATTAATACAGCAAACACGACATGGTGTTAGAAGTGGCGCGATACTGAAGAAAAACGGAAAAGGTCCACCTGCAAGAGAAGAGAAAGAAGATTGGTGAGCAAGCAGAATGACTGACGGTAACGACGGACAGAGTGGAGTTAGCGCAGCGGCTAACAAACCTAGCGCCACATTCAGCATTCAGCCACCGGAACCCTTTGATTTTTCCAAGCCGTATGAGTGGATAAAATGGATTCGGCGATTTGAGAGATTCCGCCAAGCAAGCAACTTATCTGCTAGCTCCGAAGACAATCAGGTGAATACGCTGATCTATTGTATGGGAGACGAAGCTGATGATGTTTTGAGAGGCCTGAAACTTAATGATGTAGACCAGCGCCAATATGATAAAGTCAAGGATGCCTTCCACTCGTTCTTTGTGGTGAAAAAGAACATTGTTTATGAACGCGCACAATTTAACATGCGTAAACAGGAAGTAAACGAGACTGTGGATGCATTCGTTACTGCTTTGTTTGCATTAGCAGAGCATTGTAACTATGGGACTTTACATGATGAACTGATCCGGGACAGGATAGTGGTTGGCCTGGCTGACACACGGCTCTCAGAACGCATGCAAATGGAGAAGGATTTAGACCTGGACAAAGCCATAAATATGGCAAGACAATCAGAAGAGATAAAAAAGCAACAAACCATGCTGAGAAGTGATGCAAGTGGAGTACTGCATGTGGGTGGTAACTCTGTGGACAGAGTGTTCAAAGGCAGACACCAAAAGGAAAAGCCTAAATTCACCAAACCTAAAAGTTATGGAGAAAAACAACACAACAAGAGCAAGAACAATAAAAGCTTACAGTGCAACAAATGTGGTGGAACACCTCACCCTAGGCATGAATGTCCAGCTAATGATGCCAAGTGCCATTCCTGTGGGAAAAAAGGTCACTACCAGCGTGTGTGCCGTGCAGTCAAAGCTGTACAGAGCATAGAGGAAGAGGAGGAAAGTTTCTTTCTCGGTACTGTGACATCTGATGATGATAAATGGACTGCTGTGATTGATGTAATGGACAAAAATATCACATTTAAACTCGACACTGGAGCGGATGTTACTGCTGTGTCACAGACTGAGTTTAATAACATGTTTTCAAACTCCAAGCAGCCGGTCCTCCAAGACGCAGAGAGACCCTTATTCGGGCCAGGCCGCATTCCCCTGGATGTGTCGGGGTTTGCCAGATTGCAGTTAAGGTATGGAGCCAAGCAGACCATGGAGAAAGTTTATGTGCTCAAGAACCTGAGCACACCTTTGCTGGGGTTGCCAGCCATCAAAGCCCTTGGTTTGCTCATTCGCGTCGACAACATAGACATGTGGACCCTCAAGTCAAGCTATCCCAAGCTGTGCAGCGGGCTGGGTATGTTACAACAGCCATACACCATTAAGCTTAAACCTGATGCTGTGCCATTTTCAGTTAAAACCCCCAGAAGGATTCCACTGCCGCTTGTGGGCCTAGTCAAGGAAGAGCTCCAGCGCATGGAAGCACTGGGCGTCATCACCAGAGTGGAGGAGCCAACCGACTGGTGCGCCGGGATGGTGGTCGTACCCAAGAAGGACCAGAAAAAGGTGCGACTGTGTGTGGACCTGACCGGCCTAAATGTGCATGTGTGCCGTGAAAAGTACATTCTACCATCAGTGGAACAGAGCCTGGGAACACTCGCCGGAGCAAAGCTGTTCAGTAAGCTGGATGCCAACATGGGCTTTTGGCAGATCCCACTAACAAAGGAATCAGCCAAGTACACTACATTTATTACACCGTTTGGGCGGTTTCACTTTAACCGTCTACCATTTGGCATCGCCTCGGCGCCTGAACATTTCCAGTGCAGGATGGCAGAGGTTACTGAGGGGCTTGAAGGTGTGATATGCCATATTGATGACCTGTTGGTGTGGGGGAAGGACCAGTCAGAGCACGACACTCGACTCCATGCGGTGCTTCAAAGACTGGAAAGAGCAGGCATAACTCTAAATCTCAACAAGTGTGAGCTCTCAAAAACAGAGGTTGCCTTCCTGGGCCACATCATCACAACTGCAGGCATCCGCCCCGACCCCCGGAAGACTGAGGCTGTTTCAAAGATGAAGGAGCCAACAAATGTGAGTGAGTTGAGAAGTTTTCTTGGGATGGTCAATCAGCTGGGAAGGTTCATTCCCCAGCTGGCAGAAAAAGACAAGCCACTTTGTGATCTTCTCTCAAAGAAAAACTCCTGGGTCTGGGACGTGGACCAGGCTGCAGCGTTCGAGACACTGAAGGAAGCACTGTCTTCTCCTCCTGTGCTGGCCATGTATGACCCAAACAAAGACACCAAAGTGTCAGCAGATGCATCATCCTATGGTTTGGGAGGCGTTCTTCTCCAGAGATATGAGGATGAATGGAAGCCTGTGGCGTATGCCTCTAGGTCGATCACCCCCACAGAACAACGGTACGCACAGGTAGAAAAGGAGGCCCTGGGCCTCACGTGGGCCTGTGAAAGGTTCCGGGATTTCCTCATAGGAAGACATTTCTGCCTGGAGACAGATCATAAACCCCTTCTCAGCCTGCTAGGAGCCCAAGCACTGGATCTTTTGCCGCCGAGGATCCAGCGCTTCAGAATGAGGCTGATGCGCTACTCATACTTCATCGTGCATGCACCGGGAAAGACTCTTTGGACAGCAGACACACTTTCACGCTCACCTGTCAAAGCGAGCATGCCCGCAGAAGAAAAAGAGCTGATGGAGAGCACCAACATTTATGTGGACTGTGTTATTGAAAGCCTGCCTGTCAGCCCTTCATACATAGGGACCCTGAAGGAGCAGCTTAAAGCCGACAGCGTATGTTCACGTGTCATGGTATTGTGCACAGAAGGATGGCCGGCACATGCAAAGCAGGAACCAGTGCTGAAAAACTACTGGTCAGAGCGAGCCACACTCACAGTGAAGGATGGGTTACTGCTGAAAGACGCACGGCTTGTAATACCATCATCAATGAGGAACGATGTGCTAGCCAGACTACACGAAGGTCACCTAGGTGTGGTGAAGTGTAAGGCTCGAGCTCGTCAGAGTGTGTGGTGGCCAGGACTCAGCCAGCAGGTGAATGACATGGTACTCAACTGCAGGACATGTGTACAGGAGCGACATAATCACAAAGAGCCGCTTATACTATCAGTGTGCCCCAAAAGACCGTGGCAAAAGCTGGGGGCAGACCTGTTCGTCCTGGGGAACAAAACCTACTTGCTTGTTGTCGATTACTTCTCCAGGTATGTTGAGATGGCACAATTATCTCACACCAGGTCCACTGATGTAATTGTGCACATGAAGTCCATTTTTGCCCGTCATGGCATCCCGGAGGTCCTGATGTCGGATAATGGGCCACAGTTTTCTGGACAAGCTTTCACCACCTTTGCAGCTTCCTATGGATTCAGGCACATCACAAGCAGCCCAAGATTTCCGCAGAGTAATGGTGAGGCTGAACGGGCGGTCCAGACTGTGAAAAACCTCCTGAAAAAGGCAGAGGACCCCTATCTGTCTCTACTCGCTTACAGAGCCACACCTCTCCAGAGTGGTTACAGCCCGGCGCAGCTCCTCATGGGCCGGCGTCTTCGCACCACAGTGCCTACTTTTTCTTCCCAGCTTGAGCCTGCATTGCCTGACGCCACCGCCTTTGCTCGGAAGGAAAGGGAGAAGGGACTGTCAGATGCTGAAAACTACAACAGGCGACACCGGGCCCAAGCTCTCAGTTGCCTGCCACCAGGAGAGCGGGTATGGGTGACGGATGCAAGAGCGTCAGGAAGAGTGCTTCAGAAACACTCTGCTCCGAGGTCTTACTTAGTGGAGCTACCTCAGGGTGTTGTGAGACGCAACCGTCAGAACCTGATACCTCTACATACACCTGCACAAGACCATGGTTCTTCATTCCAGCAACAACCACCAGAGCCATTGCCTGCAGAGGCACCCAAGCCACCTCCCCAAGTTTTGCCTACAGAGACTTACGGTATTACAACTAGATCTGGGAGAGCCATCAACAAACCTAATAGGCTTAATCTGTAAATTAGAAAATGAGACTCTGAGAACTGATGCTTTAATTGAAAATAATCAAAGCAAAGAAAACAAAACAAATGGAGTTATGTTGTTATATTATGTTACAAATGTTATAGTAACATGGGATGTTATTTTCGCACTTTAAGTAACACTGTGTGGTTTAAGATACAGTAATTACCTGATTACAGTAAGGTGTGTATTCACTGAAATGCTTATGGTCAAACTGTTCTGTTAGGAGTTAAATAGGAACAGACCTTTCAACAAAAGAGGCAGAATAAACCTCTAAGGTCTGATGAGACAAAGGCAGTCTACCCTTTGTTCTCTAGAAAAGGGAGATGTGGTGTTATTGTATGTGTTTATAAAACGTATACCGTGTGGGGACACATGGGGGCGCTGTGGGCCACACGGGGGTTGTTATGGGGTAGAGGGGAGTAGAAGAGAAAAAATAAAGTTTTCCTGATTCATTCAGTACGTGGTCTCGCGCTTACATTAATACAGCAAACACGACAGCTGACTCTGACTCTTTTCTTTTTTTTAGAAAGAAGCTCTGAATATCTTTGCTTCTCTTCATATTCTCTTAATATCCCTGGAGGAAATGTAATTCAATCACTCAATCATGCAACCAATCAATCATTCAATCAGTCAGTCAATTCACTTCTAAGTATAGCTATAACTACAATATCAAGAGGGATCATTGTCGAATTGAGTTTAAATCAGTGTACAAATTAAAGGTGTTCATGGGGCTCTGGGACCCCTTAAATAACAACTTTGACTCTAAAATATGTGAGCTGTGAAAATAAGCTAAGTCCTTAATCTCTAAGAGAAAAAAAAGTCTCTAAACAGCCCTTAAAACATAGAGCAAATACAGTGCTGGAAAAAAGTGATGAGACAACCTTAAATATGTACAGAATGTCAAACCATCAATTTAGAGTTTTTGACTGTGACAGTAGTAAAAATAATTTGCGCTTGAAGACCTAAGAATGATTTTTAATGCAATATTTCAAACTGCATGGCGTGTCCCGATTTTTTCCCCCAGCACTGTAAAAAAGCCAGTTTGCTGTTAACTACACGACTGTCACATTTCATACACTGGTTAAGACCGTTTCACACCGCGGACGTAACGAATAAGCGACACAAGAGTTATTGATTACCGGGACCCTGTCCATTCAATACTATAGTATGTATGCCATATTATACTGTAGCCTATTTATTTTCAGGGTTTTCCCTGTTTTTGTTTTTTTTTGTTTTGTTTTGTTTTTGACTTCCTTCTCCTTTCAAATGGGGCAGAGCTCCGTAGGAAACATAACAAGAGACACAGCATTGTATCATATGATATAATATATTACATTATAGCCTATTTATTACATTGTGGAGACGTATATTATAAAGAGGAGACAGTGAGGAACACACACATCAGGGTTTCCCCCAGCGCTTCATTAGCCTGTAGCCCATATTTAATTTATCCTATTAACAACAACAAAAAAGCAACTAACGTTAATACTAGCTTGGTTTGCAGGCTGCTACACTAGCTATCTAAGTGCAGCATCCCGTCTTTTAGCTGCTGCTACTTATATAAAGTTTGCTAAATGACGTTTTCCTACACATTCAGAACAAATTACGACATAATTAAACATTAAATTACCATACCTCAGTTGTCGGAATCCGTTTCGACGAAGCTGCAGGTGACACGCAGATGCAGTGTGCTCATCTCGTGAACTGATCCCAGACCTGCATGGTCACTGGAAAAACCTCCGCTGATCAGAAATCCGCTCTCTGCAGCATCAGTCCGACCATTATTGTGTTAGTTAAAAGTGTAAAACTGACGCTAGATCTGTCAGTCAGCCATCACCTTGATAGACAGCGTTTCTCTTGTTTTTTGTGTTGACGAACTTGACCAACTACCTATTGGATCTGGGGTGGCCACAGGGGTGGCCAATGAGATTTCAGGGGTGGCACCGGCCACCCCGGGCCACCCCCTAAAATCGCCACTGCCCTGTGGGAAGTACCCATCAAAAGTAGTCCATGGAAAGAAAATAACTGGATGGACTGCCAAGAATCAATGAGAAGGGTGAATCTGTTTGGTCCAATCCAACAGATGAGCTACTGTAAAAAGGAGGCAGATCACAGCCTGGCTGCTGCATTCTTCTTGCAGTAGCGTTCATGCCTCAGGACAAAGAGGACCTACACAATTTTAGATGGTCTTAATGTTGTGGCTGATCATTGCATATATAAAAATTAATGCAATCTGCCCTTCTCTGTGTCTCTTTCTGACGCTCTTCGAACCATAGCTACTGTACAGGAATTTGGAACCCACCATCACCATGTCAGTAACAGCTGTCACAGGTGAGAAAACACACTCTGTCAGCAGGATGGACTGTTAATATTGTTATCAAAACATCTAGAAAATACGGTCTAATCAAAGATTCAGAGTAATTTATTTTTTATTTTTTTAAACACACCGTCTGCACTTCTTCCGTCCTTCAGATGCATACCAGTTCCTCAGTGACCCTTCTCCTGATCTGTACCCCAGTTTGACTGTGGTGGGTTTCTCCTGCTTCCTGGGGCTTTATTTGGCAAAAGGTAACCAGTTTTCTCTACATTCCATTCCAGTATAATGTACCTAATAGCCAGGAGTTACTGTTTTGCGGTGTAACTCCAGAGTTTCCAGTAAAGGAGAGAATTTGCAACCATGAAAATGATTTATACTTCTGAGTTTATCTGCCTGTTAGTTTGTTTATGACGCTTCCTGGATTCTCTGTTGTTAAGCGACAACAAAGAGCATAGAATACCAAGAGGTGAAACTCAATAGAACGCTCCATAGCAACACTTGCCCCCATGACGTGACAGCGCGGCCGCCATTATGGACTGAAAACTAAAGGAAAACCCCAAAAAACAATGGGAGTCAATGGCACTTAACCAACTTAACGTAAAAAAAAGGAAAAGTAATATTAAAATTTTCTGGCCGTCATATCTAAATATGAAAACAATTTAAAATACATTAATGAGGATGACCGACGTTAAATGACAGAAAATGTTACGTCTCGGCACCGACGTTACACTATATTTCAGTTTAACATTAGCCTATACTGTATGCCTGGCTAATGATATGACAGAAAAGATGCGTTTAGCCATGCAACTTCCACAAGCCTTGCGATAGCTTTCCGTCAAATTTAGGTGAACTTGTTGTGCAAAGTTAACACAGAAATAATACAGTTGATAACGTGGCGATACCTATTTAAAAGCACAATGTCCGATCATCTGACATTCCACTAGCATAAATGCTAACATTATCAGACGAAAAGTTAATCTAACTTGACAATGACGGCAAACACCGTAAGGTTTATATACAGCGTATAAACTACGTTACTTTTAAATGTTCAGATTACCGAATTGTGCATGCCTCCAATAGTTTCCCGTTATCTAGTGATATTCATAAAGAGAGCTATAGGAATCTTATAGTATTCTGGGACAAAATATTAGCCTATAGTAATCTTATAGTAATTTCGGACATACTATAGAGGTACTATAAGACAGAAATACTATAGCGGCTCTAGGATAAAGAGGTATTGCGATGTTTGTAAACAACAGATGGTGTAACCCAGGACACATCAGGGTAAAGGAGCAGCTCTGTAACAGGGACATTGAGCTGCTAGCTGTTAGCATGCGGCCGTACTACCTCCCGAGGGAGTTCTCGCAAGTCATCGCGATAACAACGTACATCCCACCCTCTGCCGACGCTGCTGCAGCATGCGAGCTCCTACACACTGTTGTATCACAGCTCCAGACATCGCACCCCCAGGCCCTGCTGCTGATCTCTGGGGACTTCAACCACGCCTCCCTGTCCTCCACTCTCCCCACATTCACCCAGTATGTTAAATGCAACACCAGAGACAATAGGACACTGGACTTGCTGTATGCAAACACCAAGGATGCATACAGCTCCTCCCCCCTCCCCCCACTGGGTCGTTCTGACCACAACCTGGTTCATCTGCTCCCTGCCTACATACCTATGGTAAACAGACAGCCACCCACCAAGAGGTATGTGAGGAGATGGACTGAGGAGGCCAGTATGGCGCTGAGGGACTGTTTTGACACCACAGACTGGGATGTGCTCTGCAGGCCACATGGGGAAGACATCGACAGCCTGACAACCTGCATCACAGACTACATCAATTTCTGCGTGGAGAACACTGTACCTATGAAGAAGGTACGGTGCTTCTCCAACAACAAACCCTGGGTGACCCCGGAATTAAAAACCCTGCTGAAGGAGAAGAAGAGGGTTTTTAAAACTGGGAACAAAGAGGAGCTGAGGAGGGTACAGAAGGAGCTGAAGAGAGAGATAAGGAGGGGCAAGGACAGCTACAGGAGGAAGCTGGAGGAGCGCCTCCAGGGGAACAACACCAGAGAGGTCTGGAGAGGCCTGAAAACCATCTCCGGGCACGGGAAGGACAGTGGAAGGGGCCCAGAAGCGGGAGACCGTGAATGGGCCAATGAACTGAACCTGTTTTTCAATAGGTTTGACTGTGCTCCTGCCTCCTCCCCCACCGTTCACAGCCCAGACCAAACAGCACCTATAAACATCCCCCTATCCCCAGCCCCCCACAACATCTCCACCCCCGAGAACATCTCTGGACTGTCACCAGCAACACACCTCCTCCCACTACATTCTGCTGGGGTGATCCATTCACCTCAACCCCCACCTAACATTGCAGGGATTTCTTCACACCACACCTCCAACTTCTCCATAACCACAGACCAGGTGAGGAGGGAGCTGAGGAGGATTAAACCAAGGAAGGCTACTGGCCCTGATGGCATCAGCTCCAGACTCCTCAAGGACTGTGCAGATCAACTCTGCGGGATTTTTCTGCACATCTTCAACTTAAGCATCAGCCTGGAGAGAGTTCCGCTCCTGTGGAAAACATCCTGCGTGGTTCCAGTTCCCAAGACTGCGCGTCCCAGTGTGCCGAACCACTTCAGGCCAGTAGTCCTGACTTCTCACCTGATGAAGACCATGGAGAGGATCATCCTGGGCCACCTCCGTCATCTGGTGAAGGACAACATGGACCTGTGCAGTTCGCCTATCGTCCAGGCATGGGTGCGGAAGACGCTGTCATCTACGTGCTGCACAGATGCTTTTCCCACCTAGAGAACACCGGTAGCACTGTGAGGGTCATGTTCTTCGACTTCTCCAGTGCTTTCAACACCATTCAACCATCACTGCTCAGGGGGAAGCTGGAGGGAGCTGGAGTCAACAGTAGCCTGGCTGCATGGACCATCGACTACCTCTCCAACAGGCCGCAGTATGTGAGGCTTCATGACTGTGTGTCTGATGTGGTAGTCTGCAGCACGGGGGCGCCACAGGGTACTGTGCTTTCTCCTTTCCTCTTCACCCTATACACATCGGACTTCAGGCACAACACGGACAGCTGTCACCTCCAGAAGTTCTCTGATGATACAGCCATTGTCGGGCGTGTATCTCAGGGAAACGATCTGGAATACCTGGAGGTCATCACCAACTTTGTGGACTGGTGTGCACTGAACCACCTGCACATCAACGCCAGCAAGACGAAGGAGGTGGTGATCGACTTCAGCCGGAAACCACAACTGACTGCACCGGTGAACATCCAGGGCTTGGACATCGAGGTCGTGGAGGATTACAAGTACCTGGGTGTTCACCTAAACAATAAACTGGACTGGACACACAACACTAACGCCCTGTACAAGAAGGGCCAAAGTCGTCTCCACCTGCTTAGACGACTGAGGTCCTTTGGAGTGTGCAGGGCACTGCTCAGGACTTTTTATGACTCTGTGGTGGCTTCTGCCATCCTTTATGCAGTGGTCTGCTGGAGCAATGGAAGCTCAGAGAGGGACAGGAAGAGACTGAACAAGCTGGTCAGACGGGCCGGCTCTGTCCTGGACTGCCCTCTGGACTCCATCGAGGAGGTGGGTGAGAGGAGGATGTTAGCCAAGCTGACATCAATCATGGACAACCCCTCTCACCCACTGCATCAGACTTTAGGGGACCTCAGCAGCTCCTTCAGTGGCAGACTGCTGCATCCACGATGCAAGAAGGAACGGTACCGCAGGTCATTCATTCCAGCTGCCATCAGGCTCTTCAACACCAGCCTGAGTCTGTAACATCTGTAACCTTTGCATAAACGATTCTGCTTTTTTGCACTGACTTATTTGCACAAACAACTATTTATTTGTTAAGTTAACTCCACCACCATACTGTATATACAGAATTTCTCCATACTTCTAGTCCTTTCTATATATATATTTTTTTTCAGAGTATTGTATTTTTCAGAGTATTGTATTTTTCTTGTATATTTTTTTTTGGTACATATTTTTTACAAACTCTGTACTTGTGTTTTTTAGGAAACTTCCCTGTCTAAGTTGTCACTGTCTTTCTGTATATATACATATATCTTTTTTGACAAACTACATGCTACTGTATCAAGGAAATTTCCCATACGTGGGACTAATAAACACATCTTATCTTATCTTATCTTATTACAGAACATCACATACTTCTGTGACGTTCTACCTCTATAATATTTTATAGCCGCTACAGTATTTCTATAGTAGTCTTATAGTACTTCTAAAACCCAAATTACTGTAGTATTCCTATAAGATTACTATAATATTTTGTCCCAAAATGCTATAAGATTCCTATAGTACTTTTTCGTCCCAGAAATTCATGAAATATAGGCAGACACACAGTAATGAGATATTATTAAATGTTGATTTTGAATTTAGTCATCAGCATATATTAGGCAGGCGCAGTCATTTATTATTATTATTTATTTAATTTTATTCTAAAAAAGCATGTCTATGCTATGGAAAATAAATTCGATCTAATAATATGTTAATCATTAGTTTATAAAGCAAACGTGACAGAAATGCACTAGCCTAATATTCATGCAGCTTTGCAAACGCTAACAATGCTGTCATTCACGTTCAACATTCAAGTTAAATCACGACATCATTAAAATATTTCCACTTAAATGAGTTATTACCTTTGTGCATCCTTTGGAAATCGATGGAATGCCAAATCACTTCTGGTGGACTGATAATTCTTGCAATTTATTGCAGAACACTGCTTGCGTTTTGACCACTTGCATGCAAACTGGCGCTAGATTTCAGCAGCTTTCAGTCCATACTGGCGGACGCGCCTCCGCAGCGCCATCTACAGGCTGTTTCCCATAACACAACAGAGTTTCGCCTCTCGGTTTCAAAAAAGTGCATTTTCGGGCTATGCGTTTACGGGATTCGTCTGGACGATAGGCCAAAACGAATAAAAACATCTGCGTTTATGAAAAAATGCGTTTTCGTGTGGATAGGGCCTGAATCTGGGATGTGAATGGGTGAGTGCTTGTGTGAGTGAATGGGTAGATGTGTCTCTGACTGTAAAGCGCTTTGAGTATCAATAGGTAGAAAAGCGCTATATAAAAGCAAGGCCATTTACCATGTGTTAACTCTAAAGTGGATGCACCACTCATTGGATAATATTTCTCCCTGTACTCTAGTTAAATACATGTTTTAAGAACATGAATAATACTATAACACTGCTTCAATGTGATAGATACATACAGATTATCTAAAAAAATAAATACAATAAAAGCTACTCATCAGCTCAACTCAGCTCAACATACGACAGCTGTACATGTTATTTTAAACCCTTGCCATCTCAGTTTTAGGTCAGAATTTACAGAGGTCTGTAACGCCTCAACATTGAAGTGTATAGAAACTCATCCACACCGAACAGCACTAATTATTTGATTCCCACCACCCCATGGAGCACAAACAGGGGTCATCAGAACGCTTCAGCACAGAGAATGGACTGTACCCACTAGACTGGATGGCAAGGATAAGGAGCAGAAACATATCAAATGGACACTCAATACATATGGATATCCCAGCTGGGCTTTTGTAAAAGGCTCAAAAAATATATATTTATTTTTTATATATGTATGGTGTTGAATGCTGCTGCAACACAGAAATTTCCCAGTCTGGGATTAATAAAGAAAATCTAATCTAAAAAAGGACAGAGAGGAGGAGAGGAAACAAAAGGAAAAATATTGTCATCCTCTATGTGGCTGGATTGTCCAAGAAACTTAGGAGAACTTTTAGAAGGCACCGTATTCCAGTTTATTTCAAACCAGGGAATACACTTAGGCAAAGACAAAGCTGTACTGGTTGGTATAGATTTATACATTGGGGAAACCAAACAACCCATCCATAAATGCATGTACCAACACAGGAGAGCCAGCTCATCAGGAAACGATTCAGCGGTCCACCTACAACTGAAGGACAAAGGACACTCCTTTGAAGATAACAACGTCCAAACTGAATTATTGTAATTCATTACTGTCTGGCTTTCCAAATAGCTCTTTAAAAAGCCTCCAATTGATTCAAAAAGCTGTGGCAAGAGCATTGACAGGAATTAGCAAAAGAGATGATATTTCTGGCTATTATTATTGGCTCCTTGTTACATCATCAGTTTGTATCTAAGGATTCCACGTGTATGCTACAGTCAGATATGTGTAACTATGACAGATGTATGTTTATCTTGCTGTTCTCTCTTTCTTCTCTCTGTACCCGGCTGGCCGTAGGCAAATGGGTCCCTCCATATGAGCTGGGTTCTGCTTAAAGGTTCTTCCTGTTAAATGGGAGTTATTCTTTGCCACCGTCGCCTTCAGGCTTGCTCTGGGGGTTTCAGGCCCGGGTTTTGTAAAGCAAGTTGAGACGAATTGTATTGTTATTGACGCGATATAAATTGAATTGAATTGAAATCTTAGCCAGAGAAGACTGATGGTTTGAAGAGGAGTAAAGGAAGCCGTCTATGTCAGACTGGAAAAACCTTCTCTGAACTGAGATTTAAGGCCTCGTCCACACGTACGAGAGCGATCTTTTTCCTATCCGTTTTCGCTGGCACGGTTTCAAAATATCCGCGTCCAGACTGATCCGTCTTAACACGTCTCAAAACGCTACTTCATATCCCAGGTCTATAGGCTGCGCTGTTTCGGTTTCAGAAATTCACCAAAAACGGAGAGGAAGACGTGGCGCATGCGCATGAAGCTTGAGCACTGTTTACAAATCGGCTTTAGAAGAAACCAAACTCAAGGAAAACTTAGATTTTGCCCTAGTAACCATAATAGGCTCAATATCTTCTCCAGTAGTAACGCAAGTATGTAGTCCGGCATTGTTGTTGATGTTGTTATGAGACGTTTCGCGAGATATAAGAGGTGGAAGACTGCTCGAGGGGTGTGGCGATGGCGTCATCGTTTTAGGGCTATGCGTTTACGGGATTCGTCTGGACGATAGGCCAAAACGATTAAAAACATCTGCGTTTACGCAAAAATGCGTTTTCGTGTGGATGGCCCCTAATCTGCATATTTGCAATGCAGTTTTAACTTCTGTCCCGAGAAGTTTCAACCTCATTCACACCTTGACACTGGAGCCATTCATAGGGAAGAGGACCGGGATAAAAACAGTCCCCCCTCAACAACATTAACCCAATTGTTAATGGAAATTAGCTACGCCGGTTTCTCGTCATTAACATAACAAGCAATTTCAGGAAGAGTTCCTATTTAACCTCAGACTTCCCACCAGTCCCCCAGAACTGAAGAAGCTCAAGTTGAACCTTTTTTGGATGTACCATGATCTGGATGACTGAGAACTTTCACAGACATCATAGGCACACTTCAACTGTGGGAGACAGAATCAAAAACAAAAATCCAGAAAATCACATGTTTTTTTAAATAATTAATTGGCATTATATAGTATTTGATACAATGTCTGTGAAGGCACTCAGTCATCTAGGTCATGGTATATCCAAAAAAGGTTCAAAAAAGGTAACTGGACTTGCAGAGCTTTTTTGAAGAACTGAAGAAGCTACCCGGATGAGTGGTGAAACGTCTTCTCAAAAATCTCTACAAGTCAAGTGGCCCTCTTTGACCCTTTTTTGGATATTTGATACAATAGAAAAACAGAACTTAATGTTTAGAACAGAAACCAGTCACAAAGATCAGATGTTTCCTATAGTTCTTGACCAGGTTTGCACACACAGGGATGTCAGCCCCAGGGTATTTGAGGCAATTGCTGGGCTCAGTAGGTAGAGCGGATTGTCCACGAACCAGAGGGTTAGCGGTTCGATCCCCGGAATGTGCCACATGTCGAAGTGTCCTTGAGCAAGACACTGAACCTGGTGTGTGAATGTGTGCGTGCTTGTGTGAGTGAATAGGTAGATGTGTCTCTGACTGTAAAAGCGCTTTGAGTACCAATAGGTAGAAAAGTGCTATATAAAAGCAAGCCCATTTATTGTCCTGTAGTCCATCCAAGCCATTTGAAGGTCTATATTTTATTCTCTGATGTCCTCTGATAGCTCTTTGGTCTTGCCCATGGTGGAGAGGTTGGGGTCTGATTATAAGCTGTAATTTGTAACTGCAAATTGGAACCAATAATAGTTAACTGTGCATACTTGTAATTAAAGGTGGTCTGTTAAATTTTTTTGGACGTGTTGGGTTTGCCTGAATCGCAATCTGATAATTTTTTTAAATGTCTGAATATTGACCTGATACCGATGTACCAGTACCAATCAGGATAACCCTTCTTTTAATGGTGACAATGGTAATGTTAATAGAATATTTTTCTGTCATCACAGCTGTTTGTTTGAATATTTACATACAAACCTGTTTTTTTCTGTCTTATCAAGTCAAGTAACTTGGTAAGCAGTCAATAACTAATAAACAGTGCTGCCGAAGAGCTGCCTTCTGCTGCAGAGATTAGATATTCAGTCAGTCAATACAATGTGATGAGCAGAATGAAAGGTCGTGACCGTTCTTGGCTCTAAGACACTTTGAACTCTGAACCCTGTTTCTGTATCTTTCAGGCTCCAGAATGAAGCGTCTGGTATTTCCAGTTGGACTCATGGCCCTGAGTGCCTCCATGTTTTACCCTCAGCAGGCCACTACCTTGTTAAAGGTGTGTGTTTATACACTACAACTTGTATTTTGGGAACAAAGCAGCTTCTACCTTCTGTGAAATGTTTTGTAAATTAATCAAAGTGTCCCAAACACATTTAGTCATTAAAAGTAAAACCATTGTACTGAATAGACTTAATCAGTTATCTTCCTATAAAGTGCAGTGACCAGAAAAAGTAGGCTGATTTAGAGTTTCAGTGCATTGTCTCTTTGTGTAGTCCCAGACTGACCTAATAATGTTGAGCATTCAGTTAAAAAAAAAAAAAAGCAAGCTTTTAGACTTTTACAAAGTTTATTTTTAGAAATAGTTTGTCCTTAGCCCCTAACTAGTTTTGAACTCATTTTAAGTTAGTTTTAGAATAGTTTTGGACTAGTTTGAGACCTGATTCATGACTTTAGTTTGGACATATTTAGGACCTGTTTAGGGCTGAAACGATTCGTCGAGTTACTCGATTAAGTTGATTACAAAAATTGCTCGAGGCAAAAACTCTGCCTCGAAGCCTCGTTAAATTCCTATGACGCGCACTATACGTGCGTGGATCTGACTTTTCCACACGGACCGTTGTTTTGGAAGCACGGAAGCACCTATGCGAAGCACACCACCAGCGCGTGATACATTTTGAATTTATTTGGCGCGATGGCGTAGAGTAAAGATGCCCATAAACGGGCAAAAATGTCTAAAGTTTGGGATCATTACATTCATAAGTTGTAATACATTTCACGCAGCTGAATCACGGAAAGAGCGAATGAAAGTGGCCATGTGGCATTGTTTACAAAACTTGACCGCAGCGCACGTTTGCAGGCAGGCGACGTAAGCTCCGCTGGCTAGCGTAAAACAAAATGGACCGGTTTTTAATAAAAAAGAGACAGAAACGAGCTCAAAAACCAGACGTAGAAATGCACATTTGCAAAGGTGACGTAGTATTTTGTCGTAAAAGTGGCTCGCCTTTTGAGTTTGCGCTGCCAATGTGGCTCTTGAGAAAAATGCACCCTCATCTCTCTCACTCTTCCTCACGCACAGCACGCGTTCACAAACACACAGGTTGCTAGGTTACCACAGGGCTCACCCCAGAAATTCTGTATTATTTGTTAGTAGCTTAATGGTAAATGCTGCAGATGTAGAAATCTACATAAAACATGTTATACATGTTTTACAGTAAGTTCGCTTAACTGTATTTGTGGAAAACTCCATGCTGGTCTGCGTGAAGCTGCGCTACGCACTGACGTGACTCACGTAACTCACGTTAGCGCTTGCGCGAACTGGTCTCTTCCTTTCCTCTAGCTGCAGTGGACACGAGTAGTTGCTCCAGTGTTGTCTCGTCAAGCATGTTTCTTCATTTGTGTAAATGTGTGCGTTAGCGACAATGTAAGTGCACTATTCAATGTTTATTTGTCTGTTGCAGTTAACTCAACTGTTATGCTCATTGTTTAGAAGCTGTGTGTTAGTTTCTTGAGCGAGTTTAATGCTTCACCGTTCTGTTTCGCGGTACTTGCCAATCACATGACCATGCGTCTTTCTCCAGGCTTGTTTAATGCTCCATTCATGGTCTTAGAGCGCCACCCTGTGGCTAATATTGGCATTGCATAGTAATTTCTTTCCATTGGTCTTAATGGCTGCACAATATTACCTGGTGCTTTGCACAGTAGTGCAATTATTATTAGTAATTCTGTGCATATGTTGTGCATATTCTGTGCATAGTAATTCTGTGTATCTACAGTATTTAATTAATGTACACTTGTATATTATGTACAGATTACTATTTATGCAACTTGGTAGATTTCTAATTGTATATTCTGTATTCTTGTTTACAGAAAACCACACACACACACGAGTATTTACACACTCATACACACTTATTCATACACATGCCCACACATTCATACTCATGCTCATACGCATACACCCTCACTCTTGTTGATGGAATCTGAACATCAATAAATCTGTCAATCAACACCTGAAGGTTGCAGCGGCTCTTTGACCGGAGTACATAGCCAGTTAGGGCATCACCAGTTACTAACGCACACGTCGTCACAAGTGGTCCTTCGAGCCGGATCTGCCTATCCACTGCGTTATGGCGACCTTCAGAGACTACGACAGAGAACCAGATGTTCGAGCCCGACCAAGCAGAGTGAGACAGCCCCCAGGGTATCTTGCGGACTTTGAGCTCGGCTATCCAGCCAAACAGCTACCACCTCTTGAGGGATCCTCCCACCAGGCTACAGTGAGTCTATTGCCCAGCGATCGAGCGCAGGCTGACTTGACCACACCTCATCCGATCCTGCAGAGGACTAGTGAGGAAGAACGTTGGCGCCGCCTTGAAGCGTGTTACAACGACATGAGCAAGCAGTTAGAAGAGCTGCAACTCGTGATGGACAGTGCTAAACGCCTGCCCTATCCACAAACCTGTCCAGCGTATCCTCCACACTACCCTCTAGCTTACCCTCAATATCCTCCGCAGTACTCCAGCTTGCCACGACTGGACCTGGGCAGTCCTGTCCCTAGTCACTGGTCAACTCCAGCTCACAGTCCTCCATGGAACACTACTGCACAAGGTGAAGGGCCCCCACAGCAGCCAGCACCACCGTTGGTTCTCTATGCATCGCAGCTCAGTGCGCTACAGCCCCAGACAGGAGAACAACGTGCTGAGGACCAGTCCATCCATACCCAGTCAGCTGTTCAAGCCGCGCCACAGGTAGCCAGGACCCTGTTCAGCCTGCCCTGCTCACCTCTTCGCCTACTCCCCCTCCTAGACAGGATACTGTCTCACAGCTACGGACTGCGCCACAGCCTACTCTACATCAGGCTCCGCCTGCCCAGCCCGTCACACTTCAGCCTCATCTCCAGCCCGCTCATCATCCTCCTCAGCCTGTCAGGCTTCCTCGTCCTCCACCAATACAGTACCAGTCCTATCCTGTTTACCCTCCATATCCAGCTGGAGCATACTATCCCCAGTATGCACCACCCCCGCCAGTGCAACACATGCCTATGATGCCATCAGGGGCACCCTATGCACAAGCTGTGCCACCATCAGGTCCTACAGCTCCGGGCATCCTGGAAATGGCCATTGCCTCTTCCTATGGCAGCTTGTGCAAGGAGAACTACAGGCTATACTGAACACTCCCCCTATCAAGCTTGGTGACGCACAGGCCTTTGAGGACTTCTCATCAGCTGTCAGTACCTTAGTGGGCCTGCTGAGCACTATGGATGGTCCCTCTCGAGCTGAGCTGAGATGTGGGTCTCATGTAGACACTCTGCTTAGTAAGCTGCCTGCCCCCTACAGAGACCACTTCGCTGAGTACTGCTTGTCCCAGGGGATCATCCGGAGTGGCAGTGATCGCACATACACGCTCCCTGACTTCGCTGAGTGGTTGGAGAGAAAGGCACAAGCCCTACAGTTGTCACGCCGTGCTACTGAAGCCAGTAGGCCGGAACCTACACAGAGCGAACGCAAGACCAAAGCTGCGAAGCCCCAGCAGTCTAAGTCAGCCACTGTGTATGTGACCAACCAGCCAGAGACTTCAGCGCCCTCTCGGAGCACCAACACCTCTTCTCCAGCTAGTCCCAGTCCAGGCCAGGCTTCCAAGAAGCGAGAGCGTTTTAAGCCATACTGCCCCTACTGTTCCAATCAGGAACATTACCTCAGCGCCTGCACTGAGTTTTCCAAACTCAACACAACTGAGAAAGGCAACTGGATTAAGGAGAAGGATAAATGCTGGAGATGTGGGCGTGGACATAAACCGGAGAGCTGCACTTTGAAGAAACCATGTTCCACCTGTAATGAGCAACACCTCCTCGTCCTGCACGAAGTGGCCAGCACTGTTAGTCAGAGCCTCCTCACGGTGACTGCCTCATCCAGTATGGTGTATGTAGGCCAGTCTAGCCACTCCAGTCGCGTTATGCTGAAGGTCATTCCTGTTAAGCTGCACAATGGAGGCAAGACTCTGGATACACATGCTGTATTGGACAACGGCTCGGAAAGAACCATCCTCCTTCCCGCTGCTGCGAGGCATCTTGGGCTACACACCGAGGAGGAAGTTCTGCCGCTCAGGACCATCAGACAGGATGTCGTGAAGCTCAAAGGAGCCTCAGTCTCATTTGAGGTCTCCACTCAGGCTAACACCCAGGTGAAACATCACATCCATCATGCCTTCACCGCAGAGGAGTTGAGCCTTGCAGAGCAGTCATGCCCAGCAGAGTCACTCAAGAAGAGGTATGACCACCTGCGTGGAGTGCCGGTGCACGGATTCAGCAGAGTGCAACCTATGCTCCTGATTGGTTCCGACCATCCCCATTTAATCACTCCTGTGCGTCCTGTGCAGATGGGACCTCCAGGAGGCCCTGTCGCTGTATGCACCTTGTTAGGCTGGACCATACAGGGACCGGCCAATTTTCTACAAAGTCCCTCCAGGGAGACTTTGTGCTTCCACACAGCGTTCCCGTCACCTACTCAGGACCTGTATCGGCATGTTGAAAGGCTGTGGCAAATCGACACCGTGCCATTCAGATCTGAGAAGGAGGCTACGCGCTCGAAGCAAGACCAGCTAGCTGTCAGCACACTGGAGCAGCATACTGTCCGTGTCACAGTAGATGGAATAGCTCGCTACGCTACACCTCTACTCCGCAAGCCAGCAGCACCCAAGCTACATGCTCCTCCAGCAGCTGTTATGCCTCTGCTACGCGCTACTGAGCGGCGCCTCACCAGCAATCCCGATTTGGCTAGAGTCTACAATGAAGAGATTCACAAGCTTGAGAGAGCTGGGTATGCCGTCAAGATCAGCAGCAATGAGGCAAACCTGTCTGAGGAGTCCTGGTACATTCCCCATCATGTTGTACACCACAACGGGAAGGCCAGAGTGGTATTCAACTGCTCATTCCAGTATCAGCAGTCCGCCCTCAACGACATCCTACTTCCTGGGCCCAACCTCGGCTCACCGCTGCTAGGTGTGCTTCTCCGGTTCAGGGAGTATCCAGTCGCCATAAGCGGAGACATCCGTGGAATGTTCCATCAGATCAGGCTACTTCCTGAAGACCAGCCCCTTCTCCGCTTCCTCTGGAGGGATATGGAGAGAGAGCGCAGCCCAGATATCTACGAATGGCGCGTCCTGCCCTTCGGTACTGCCTGCAGCCCTTGCTGTGCTATATACGCACTGCAAAGGCACGCCAAAGACAACAGCATCGGCAACGAGGAGGTACTGGACTCCGTCACTAATGCCTTCTATGTAGATAACTGTCTTCAGTCTCTCCGCTCTCCATCAGAGGCCAGACAGCTTATAGACAAGATGAGAGTCCTGCTCGCCGCTGGTGGATTCGACATGAGGCAGTGGACGAGCAACATACCAGAGGTCATCGCTCACCTCCCCCCGGAGGCAAGGTCAGAGGGATGCGAGCTGTGGCTCACCGCAGACAGAGCTGACCCCCAGGAATCAACACTGGGTCTCCGGTGGCACTGCTCATCTGACACACTTGGCTACAAGTACCGCCATACAGCAGCCTCTGAGCCCACGCTGAGAAACGTGTACCGGGTACTGGCTTGCCAATACGACCCACTAGGGTACATAATTCCCTATACTACACGGGCCAAGGTCTTGATTCAAGCCCTCTGGAAACACGAGCAAGGCTGGGACGAGCCTATTACTGGCGAACTCCTCTCAGCATGGCAGACATGGGAGAACGAGCTTTCCCACCTCCAGCACATCAGCATGCCTTGCTGCTACATGCCAGCCAGCGTGGATGCTGACCCCTCACCTGTGGACCTCCACATCTTCTGCGACGCCTCGGAGAAGGCGTACGGATCCGTTGCCTATCTGCGGGCAGAAGATGCAGAAGGTTGCGTCCATGTGTCATTCATTATGGCCAGATCTCGTGTTGCTCCACGAAAGCAGCTGTCTATGCCCCGCTTGGAGCTCAGCGCTGCACTGACAGGAGCTCAGCTTGCTAAACTGCTATGCTCTGAGCTCACCCTAACCTTTGGGCAGACAACCATGTGGTCAGACTGTCCTCAGCTGGATCCAGTCTGACTCATTCCAGTATAAAGTGTTCGTAGGAACGCGCATAGCTGAAATACAGGAGTACACTGATGCTAGTGATTGGAGGTATGTCCCGTCGGATCAGAACCCGGCTGATGACATCACACGGGGCAAGTCACTACATCAGCTCACTCAACCAACCCGTTGGAATGCCGGACCCGCTTTCCTGTATGACCATCCCGACAGTTGGCCAGCCAACCCGGCAGCGAGAGTCGAAGATACAGATGAGCTCAGGAAATCCACATTCTGCGGTCAGCTTGTAGTCCCTAATACGAGCCCTGATCCAACACAGTACACCACAGGGTCTGACCTGTTGGAGGCTACTTATCAGTCCCTTCACGGGGCGGCAGTGGCCCCCATGTCTGCCTCAGAGCGTCTGGACACAGAGGTAGCCCTCCTCAAACAAGCACAAGCCGCGAGCTTCCCTGAGGAACTCAATGCCCTGCAGCATGGCCACCCTGTTCGGCCTTCCAGTCGCCTGAGCCCACTCTCACCAGAGTACGACCACACTCTTGGCCTTATTCGAGTTGGAGGTCGCCTCCGCAAGGCTGAAGATCTACCCGAGGGCACACTCCACCCTATTGTCCTCGCACCTGATCACCCTATTACTCAGCTACTTGTGAAGGACTACGACGACCGCCTACTACATGCAGGCCCTGAGAGAGTCTTCGCGGAGATCAGAAGGGCTTATTGGATCCTCCGAGGCCGCCAAGCCATCAAGAAACACCAGCGGCACTGCGTGGAGTGTCGTAAATGGCGCAGTAAGCCGGTGATCCCCCAAATGGCTGACCTGCCAGCCGCGCGCCTCAGACTCAACAAGCCTGCCTTTTGGTCTACTGGTGTGGATTGTTTTGGCCCTTATATGGTCAAGATAGGACGGCGACGGGAGAAACGATGGGGTATTGTGTTCAAGTGCCTCACGTCCAGGTGCGTCCACCTGGACTTGATGCCCAGCATGGACACAGACTCCTTTCTCCTAGCCCTCCGCCGCTTCATCCCACGAAGGGGAAAGCCCTACGAGATACTCAGCGACAGAGGTACTAACTTCCGCGGCGGGGAGAAGGAGCTCCGGGAGGCATTTGAAGCACTTGAACCCTCTCTCAAGGAGCAACTCGCCAAACAGTGTATCACTTTCAGATTTAACCCCCCTCTGGCTCCACACTTCGGAGGAGCTTGGGAGAGGGAAATTAAATCTGTGAAGGCATCGCTCCAGACCATCCTGAAGGACCAGGCCATCCCTGAGGAGGTCCTGATGACTGTCCTCATTGAAATTGAGGGAATTCTCAATTCCAAGCCCCTAGGCTACGCGTCCTCTGACCTGGCCGACCCGGATCCCATCACTCCGAACCTTCTGCTCATGGGGCAGCGGGATGCTTCGCTACCCCAGGCTGTCTACGGCTCCAGTGACCTACTAGGCCGACGCAGATGGAGACACAGTCAGGTGCTTGCTGACCATTTCTGGGTTCAGTTCACACGCAAGTACCTCCCTGGTCTCCAATCTCGACAGAAGTGGAGAACTGCGACGCCTAACCTGGCTGTGGGCACCGTCGTGATGGTGATCGACACACAGCTCCCAAGGGCGCTGTGGCCCGTTGGGCGCATCACCCGGATCATCCCCAGCGATGACGGCAAGGTACGCACTGCCGAGGTGGACATCAAAGGTAACCTCTACACCCGTCCTGTCGCCAAGCTGATAGAGCTTCCGAAGATGCCCGACGATGAAGACATCAGCGCTCCCTAGTCCAGCAGAGACTTTCCTGTTTCTGCGTATTCGTCCCACGAATCCGGGGGCGGCTGTGGAAAACTCCATGCTGGTCTGCGTGAAGCTGCGCCACGCACTGACGTGACTCACGTAACTCACGTTAGCGCTTGCGCGAACTGGTCTCTTCCTTTCCTCTAGCTGCAGTGGACACGAGTAGTTGCTCCAGTGTTGTCTCGTCAAGCATGTTTCTTCATTTGTGTAAATGTGTGCGTTAGCGACAATGTAAGTGCACTATTCAATGTTTATTTGTCTGTTGCAGTTAACTCAACTGTTATGCTCATTGTTTAGAAGCTGTGTGTTAGTTTCTTGAGCGAGTTTAATGCTTCACCGTTCTGTTTCGCGGTACTTGCCGATCACATGACCATGCGTCTTTCTCCAGGCTTGTTTAATGCTCCATTCATGGTCTTAGAGCGCCACCCTGTGGCTAATATTGGCATTGCAGAGTAATTTCTTTCCATTGGTCTTAATGGCTGCACAATATTACCTGGTGCTTTGCACAGTAGTTTATTTATGTAGGTAATTTGTATGCTACCAAGTGCAATTATTATTAGTAATTCTGTGCATATGTTGTGCATATTCTGTGCATAGTAATTCTGTGTATCTACAGTATTTAATTAATGTACACTTATTATGTACAGATTACTATTTATGCAACTTGGCAGATTTCTAATTGTATATTCTGTATTCTTTTTTACAGAAAACCACACACACACACGAGTATTTACACACTCATACACACTTATTCATACACATGCCCACACATTCATACTCATGCTCATACGCATACACCCTCACTCTTGTTGATGGAATCTGAACATCAATAAATCTGTCAATCAACACCTGAAGGTTGCAGCGGCTCTTTGACCGGAGTACATAGCCAGTTAGGGCATCACCAGTTACTAACGCACACGTCGTCACAGTATTGTTATTTAATTGTTGTCACTGGCACTTTTAATGGGTAAATTGCAATAAATGGGCTTAGTTTAGAGCCAAATGTTGGAGTTGGAGTTCTCTGTTTTTTTGAGAAATAAAAGGCAAATGCTTGATCATTTTACAGCCACATAATTTTCGTTATGCATTATTTGTTTTGGTTGTTTAAAACCGTAAAAAACATACATCCGATTAATCGATTAATCGATCGATAAAGTGCTAGATTAATCGATTACAAAAAGAATCGATAGCTGCAGCCCTAGACCTGTTACTGGACTTGTCATAATTTTTTTTTCAGATTGATTTTAGGTCTGTTTTGGACTTGATTGTGGACTAGTTGTAGTTTTTGTTTCATACTGGTTTGGGAAGTATTTGGTGTTTTTTTTGTTTTTGTTTTTTTTTACTTGTTTTTGTTTGTTTTGGAAATAGATTGGACGTGTTTTAGGCTTTTGTTTTAGACATTTGTCAGACTAGTCATAGTGTTTCCTCCAGTTCTCCACCTGTTTTTGGACTTGCTTTAGTCTTGTTTCACACTTGTTTCAGACCTGTTTTTGAAGTAGTCTTTAGACATTAGACTTTTGTTTCAGGTTTATTTTTTTTTAACCCATTTTTTTTTCTTTTTTTTTCCCCCAGATGTGTTTTTACTGGTTTTAGCCTTTCTTAGACTTAAAGTAAAACATGTTCAACGGTGTTCATACACTGTTCCCCTCTGTATGTTAGTGTGAGTTAGCTCATTTAACAATGTGTTACACAGGTGCTTTTACTCCACAATAAAGACATCTAAAATACAGCATATTATGTTACACAGGACATAAACACCTCAATAAACCAGATTTTCCAGAGCTCAACAAGTCAGATGTCAATGGAAAGGTTCCAAGGATGAAGATAAAAGTATTGAAATTATTTTTCTTTATTTAATTTTTGTCTTAGAACTATCATACAGTAAGGAAATAGCTGCCAGCACCTGTTTTAATTTTAACTAGAGGGCGTGTCATAGAGTATTTGTACTAATATCACACCCTGGCCTCTAAATCTGTATCTGTCCAGGTCTGACGGCTTTGACACGCAGGCTTTGAAACTTTCCAGTTGGTTATCTGTGCTTTAGTACATTTGATATGACACATTTCCTTTTGGGAAAGGGTTGTTCTTCCGTGCAGGACCAGACTGTGAATTGTGCTTCTAGTTTCCAGTCATGTCTGGTTCATTTTATTTACTGTATTTCCTTTACACGGACACAGACAGGGACACACCCTGACAAGGTCACACTGTGGGCACAAATTCATGCTGTCATGAAACCAGTGAGAGTAGCCAGAGAGTAGCTATAAAAACACATATAAAAATAACACATATAAAAACAAAAAAAAAAATATTAAAAAAAATAAAAATTCACAGATATTCAACTCAACTCAACTCAACTCAACTTTATTTATAGAGCCCTTTAAAACAACCACAGCTGAAACAAAGTGCTGTACATAATGCAACAGAAGAATAAATATAACATAATAATTGTTAATTGCTTTTAAAACAATTTAAAAGCAATAAAACAATTTAGAATTTAAATAAAACAAATTAAAGTAAAAAACATTAAAAACAATGAATAGAACAAACCGTAAAACACTAAAACTAAGGTAGAGTCTCATGCTGAGTTGAACGCCAAAGAATAAAAGTGGGTTTTAAGACAAGTTTTAAAAGGGGACAGTGAGGAGGCCTGTCTAATGTGGAGGGGAAGCTCGTTCCACAATTTTGGAGCGGCAACTGAAAAGGCTCTGTCCCCTCTGAGCTTCCGTTTGGGCCTTGGTACCTCCAGGAGCAGCAGATCAGCTGACCGGAGGCACCGAGCAGGGGCGTAGGGGTGAAGAAGCTCAGAGAGGTAAGATGGGGCCAGTCCATTTAAAGATTTAAAAACAAATAAAAGAATCTTAAAATGAACTCTAAAATGCACAGGCAGCCAGTGGAGGGAGGCCAGGATGGGGGTGATGTGCTCCCTCTTACGTACTCCAGTTAGCAGGCGTGCGGCCGCATTTTGCACCAACTGGAGACGTGCAAGGGAGGACTGGCTAACTCCGAGATAAAGTGCATTACAGTAATCCAGCCGAGATGTGATGAAGGCATGGATTACTGTTTCAAAGTGCTGATGTGCAAGAAGTGGTTTGACCTTTGCCAGCTGTCTAATTTGGAAGAAGCTGGACTTTACCACAGAGCTAATTTGTCGATCCAGTTTAAAATCACTGTCCATCTTAAAACCCAAGTTTAAAACTGTTGGCTTTATAAACTCTGCCAAAGGGCCCAAGTCAACAGGGGGGGGTTCGCAGAGGCCACTGGGACCAAGCACCATTACTTCTGTTTTCTTCTCATTAAAATTTAAAAAGTTGAGGGCCATCCAGGCTTTGATGTCCTCAAGGCATGCAAGAAGTGGTGCGAGGGAGAAGGCATTTTTCTTTTTTAGAGGCACATAAATCTGACTGTCATCAGCATAAAAATGGAAGGATATGCCATGCTTCCTCAGAATGGATCCCAGTGGCAATAAGTACAGAGAGAAAAGTAGGGGTCCTAGAATCGACCCCTGTGGAACCCCATATGGCAGTGGAGCAGAGCTGGATTTCGAGTCCCCAAGGCTCACACTCATTGATCTACCGGTAAAATATGACTTGAACCAGTCTAGCGCAGTACCACGTATACCCACTAGGTAGCGTAGCCGAGCCACTAGGGTGTTGTGATCCACGGTATCAAACGCTGCAGTCAAGTCTAATAAAACCAAAATAACATGTTCACCAGAGTCATTTGCCAGGAGTATGTCATTGAACACTCTAATCAAAGCTGACTCGGTGCTATGCAGACTTTTAAAACCTGACTGGAAGACTTCCAAGACATCATGTTCATCTAAAAACGACTTGAGTTGCGTGAACACAACTTTTTCTAAAATCTTGGAAATAAAAGGCAACTTAGAAATAGGTCTAAAATTGGCCAGCACACTGCCATCGAGGCCAGGTTTTTTAAGTAGGGGCTGGACCACAGCATGTTTAAAACACTGAGGAACAACACCAGAGGACAGACTGGTATTGATGATGGACAGGACAGACTGACCTAAACATGGGAAAACTTCTTTTAAAAAGCCAGGAGGGACCACATCATACGGAGAGCCTGATGGTTTAAGGTGGCCAATCAGGTCTTCTAAAAATGATAAGGACACCGGCTCAAACATTTCAAAAGTTGCAGAACAAGGAACAGGAACAGAGGGGTCCGATGCAGGAGCTGAAATGAGAGCCCTTACAGTAGCAACTTTATCGATAAAAAAGTCCAAGAAGCTATTGCAAGTCTCAGGGGATGCCTCCAAGATGACAGGCTGTGGGGCATTAAGAACGGAGTCAATTGTTTTAAATAATACACGGGGATTGTGACGGTTTAACTCGATGAGGTTTGCCAAGTATTTTTGTTTGGATTCTTTGACCGTGTCCTGGTAGCAGCGCCAGCAGTCTTTTGAGATTTGGAGGGAAACCTGCAGCTTGTCCTTCTTCCACCTCCGCTCGGCTTTGCGGCATTCCCGTCTAGCTGCACGAGTCTCCTCACTGAACCAGGGCTCAGGTTTAGGCTTGGGCTGCACATTTTTTATCGGAGCCACAGAGTCCAATATGGTTCGGCAGGAGGAGTTAAACCAAGAGCTGAGCTCCTCTGTGTTAGCAGAGGCAGGACAGGCAGAGAGCTGATTAAAAGCCACAGAAAACTGACCGGCAGTTGAAGGGTTAAAAAACCGACGGCTCTGAACAGAGGCGCCACATTTAGAGTCATCACAGGATAAAACAGTCTCAAACAAAACAGGCATATGATCAGAAAACGCATCGTCACAAATCTCCAGGTTAGACACAGATAAACCACAAGAGAGGACGAGGTCTAACGTGTGTCCATGTTCATGTGTGGGGCCAGATACACACTGCACCAGGTTAAAAGAGTCAATAAGGCTTAAAAAGTCCTTCACCAAAGGCTTTTCAGGACAACACACATGAATATTAAAATCCCCCAGAAAAATGGCACGGTCATATTTCGGCATGATTTCAGCCAAAAGACCAGAAAAGTCATTTACGAAGTCCTTATTGTATTTCGGGGGTCGGTATATGACAGCACACAGCACCGGGTCTGAACGACCGACCTCAAATAAAGTCACTTCAAAGCTTTGAGGAGAGGATAAAACTGTGCGCTGTTTACATTTGAAAGTGTTTTTAAAAACCACCGCCGTCCCTCCTCCACGACCCGATGTCCGAGGGGTATTAAAACAACAACAGTCAGCAGGTAACAGCTCAGCCAGAGCGCTGGACTCACCGGCACCAATCCATGTCTCCGTCACACAGAGGAAATCCAGGGCACGGGAGCAGAAAAAATCCCTCAGGATGAAAGTTTTGTTTGCCAGGGATCTGGCGTTCACCAGGCCAATCCTGGTGGGAGCTGGGGGCCGTGATCCAGCGGAACGAGAGGCCCGGGGAAACGACCGCAGAAGCCGACGATCCACACCGCGCCGAGAGGCCCGGAAAGGGCAGAGGCGGCGAGGCAGGAGTCCCTCAAAAGATCCGACGACAGGTACCAGGCAGACATCGGTGGGGTCGAGGAAGCGTCTGGGCACCGCGAAACCGGATGATAATCCATATCCTGACCAGGAGGAGGACGAAGAGCGAGACAGCCAGAGCTTCAGCTTCACCAGCCGGCCACCGCGACTGCCGCGGCGACGGGGGCGCTTCCGCCGAGGCGGTAGGGCCGAGGCCCAGCACAGGTGAGGCGGAAACCCCGCCAGGAACGGAGGACAAGTATTTTGTCCATCCTGATAAAACGCACCTAAATGTGCAACATTCTGCCTGATTAGCAGGAGAGACTGGCGATCATACACCAGCAGAGACTCAGTTTGTCTAGTGCCGATGGTTAAAAACAGTAAAAACAACAAACATTGCAGGAGCAGCAGACGGCCGGCCACCCACACTGGCGCCATCTTGCTCACCTACCCCTCCTGTATGAATGCTAATATTGGGACATATCTGTGAAATCAAGGGATTTATGTCATGAAACCGCTGAAATAAAGAAAAACATTGCATTTTTCAGCAGCGCCGTCGTATAGGGGGGAAAGGTGATGACAATTCTAAGGGCCCACAGCCCATCAGGGCCCACACACAGCCCCCAGTAGCCTCTACGACTAAATTATTATGCATAGGCTTAACTAATATATATTCATAGTAATGAATCAGAACTAAAATAAAGCCACATAGTCACGCAATATTTTATTTTTAATAATTTCAGTAACCCCCTTGGCCCCTTAAAAAATGGTTTGGTCCACACCACAGGTTCGAATCTATACAGTCAATGGTTCGAATTGAGCGCAAACGAAGTTAGCGCGAGCGAACTCCAGCAGGGAGTGAGGGAGATCAAGATGATGGCACCACACAAAAAACACAACTCTGGACACCCGAAAAGACTAGAGAGGGAGCCCAGGGCTAGGAGCAACAGAGCAGGGGCCTAGGACATCAACATTTTTTTACTAAGAAGGGTGAGAGTAAAGCTACCGAGGGCGCCTAGTTGTTCATTCATTCATTCATTCATTCATTCATTCATTTATTGTCGGTAACGCGTACCTGACGGGGCCCAGGGGCTGTAGCTTACGTTAGCTGTCAATCATCGGCTGAGAGGCGGGCTACACTCTGGGCAAGTAGTGTAGATAACTGAACGTTACTCATGTGGAGGCTATCTACAGCGGACTGTGTGTTTCACACACATTACTGTCGGACAGTGCTCCAGTAAGCACCAAGCACCCGCTCAGTTACGAGGCTACATTGAATTGTATTATGACGCATTCAAGTTCTACTGGTAATTATGAGCATTAGGCGAAGAAGGTCAATAACATTATCATGATGTGTTCAAATGTGGTCTTGTAAAAATGTGTTAGCTATTGGTGGGACATTTGAAAATACAAAAAGTTAAATGTTCCAACAAGATTTGTTGTTGTTTTCACAGCGATATAAAATAAAATACACCATAATGGTTGACAATAACAAAAAGACAATTTAGAATTGTGGACAGTTTACAATATTTTATTGTATTTATTAACGATCAAGCACTGATATCCAAAAATAATAATAAAAAAAAAACTCAGTTTCCTGGCTCAAGATAGTCCACAAGGTGAAGCTCAAGGTAGATATGTAGCATTTAACTTAAATGTGCAGGTAACACCAACAGTACATTTCATGGGAAAACTGATGAAGAATACACAAAATCTAAATGGGCTTACTCAGTAGGCTACCATAGCTCTAGGCAGACAGCTTCACTTTACTCCACTTGTATGTGGAGGGCAAGCTCTTTTGAGTAATGTCAGTGTCACCCTTGTCAGACAAAAAATATTTGAAACCATCCAAAAGTCAGTGTAAACTGTCCACAATTCTAAATTGTCTTTTTGTTATTGTCAACCATTATGGTGTATTTTATTTTATATCGCTGTGAAAACAACAACAAATCTTGTTGGAACATTTAACTTTTTGTATTTTCAAATGTCCCACCAATAGCTAACACATTTTTACAAGACCACATTTGAACACATCATGATAATGTTATTGACCTTCTTCGCCTAATGCTCATAATTACCAGTAGAACTTGAATGCGTCATAATACAATTCAATGTAGCCTCGTAGCGGGTGCTTGGTGCTTACTGGAGCACTGTCCGACAGTAATGTGTGTGAAACACACAGTCCGCTGTAGATAGCCTCCACATGAGTAACGTTCAGTTATCTACACTACTTGCCCAGAGTGTAGCCCGCCTCTCAGCCGATGATTGACAGCTAACGTAAGCTACAGCCCCTGCGCCCCGTCAGGTACGCGTTACCGACAATAAATAAATGAATGAATGAATGAATGAATGAATGAATGAATGAATGAACAACTAGGCGCCCTCGGTAGCTTTACTCTCACCCTTCTTAGTAAAAAAATGTTGATGTCCTAGGCCCCTGCTCTGTTGCTCCTAGCCCTGGCCTCCCTCTCTAGTCTTTTCGGGTGTCCAGAGTTGTGTTTTTTGTGTGGTGCCATCATCTTGATCTCCCTCACTCCCTGCTGGAGTTCGCTCGCGCTAACTTCGTTTGCGCTCAATTCGAACCATTGACTGTATAGATTCGAACCTGTGGTGTGGACCAAACCATTTTTTAAGGGGCCAAGGGGGTTACTGAAATTATTAAAAATAAAATATTGCGTGACTATGTGGCTTTATTTTAGTTCTGATTCATTACTATGAATATATATTAGTTAAGCCTATGCATAATAATTTAGTCGTAGAGGCTACTGGGGGCTGTGTGTGGGCCCTGATGGGCTGTGGGCCCTTAGAATTGTCATCACCTTTCCCCCCTATACGACGGCGCTGGATGAAGTAATGCACCCATCATGCAGTGCCTCCTGTAGAAAGTCTAGGTTCAGCAACATTATGTGTCCCAAAAATGAGGTCAGCTGACTACCTGGATATACTGAATGACCAGGATATTCTTCTTATTTTTCTTCCCTGATGGCACAGGCATATTCCAAGATGACAATGCCAGGATTCATGGGGCTCAAATTGTGAAAGAGTGGTTCAGGGAGCATGAGACATAATTTTCACACATGGATTGGCCACCACAGAGTCCAGACTTTAACCCCATTAAGAATCTTTGGGATGTGCTGGAAAAGGCTTTGCGCAGTGGTCAGACTCTCCTATCATCAATAAAAGATCTTGGTGAAAAATGAATGAGACACTGGATGAAAATAAATCTTGTGACATTGCAGAAGCTTATCAAAACCATGTCATAGCAACTGTTTGTTGTAATCAATGCTTAAAGGCAAAATATTAGAATGTGAGACCGTTTTTTGGCCAGGCAGTGTACAATAAAGAGCAGGAATCTGAATGAATGATGACAAGACATTTGTAGTGTGTTGCAGCCAAAGAGTGACCGCCTGGTTCTTATTTACCCATGAGAACTTTTGACACATTCCCGTGACATGTTCCAAATACACTTTACATTGATACACTGAGCAGCCAAAACATTTGATAAGATATTTGAAAGGAATAAATCTGATTCTCTGGCTTGTCAATTTAATCTTTGCCTTCTGCTTTGATAATGACGTTTGTTGTATTTCGTCAAGATGAGTCGAGACTCGGCTTACACATGGACTGAACAGGGTCGCGTTGCCATGGAGACTCTGTGGAAAGATCCACCGTTTCGCAGAAAGAAGGTGAGTTATCTGGTTCTCCCAACAGTTTTTATGTGTTAACTGTTGTTTTCTGACTTTTGTGTCTGTTCTTTGAAAAGCCTGAGAAGAAAGAGCGAACGGAGAGAAATGACACAACCAGCTGAGGAAGATGCATAACTCTTCATCCATGCTTGGTATATTTCACACACAAACTCCTGGGGACATAGGCACTTGTTGACTGCATTAATTTCAGACTATCCCTTTACCACCTTTTCCAAGAAGCATGTTTATTTAATTCTGCTCATTTTAACCTTGCAGGTCTTTCCATGGCAGGCTTTATTCCAGATATTCAGAGATATAACTCATTTATTCTGGTTTTTGGAAAACTTCTAGACACTCATTCAGCATTCCAACTTCCTCCTTCCTCCACAGACCTCTGCAGTTACAAGTTCATTTCGTGTGATTACGATTTAATGCTAATGCTAGTTAATGTTTTGTTAATGCTGATGTTAAAAAAAGAATTTGCTCCTTCCCCCTGTCTTACTTATTCTCCATGTTATTTTCTCTTCAACTTTTAATTTTCCATGTCTAATAATGCACTGCATATACTGTGTGTCAATCTGGTATTTAACACTAATTTGTTTTATGAGGCATTTGAGTTTTACACGGCCATACGTTTATTATTTCTGGATACACTATTTCTTCTGATTACAAGACACCGAGTACAGAGTACAGAGTACAGAATGAGGGAAATGCAAGCATGTCCAAAAGAAATATTAAATTTAATAAATGTTTTATTGTCTAAATCTTCACACTGTTGATATACTGAAAACCTCAAATATTTTATCTATCTCAGTGGAAAGTGGAAAGACCACCATTCCTTGCCTCACAGTGTCTTTCACATTTTTTTTTTTTTACAGCCAACTCAGAATTATTTGACTAATGTAAAAAATAGATCCATCTGACAGGAAGCATTATAGACCAAGGTCACATCCTGCTGTGGAGGATGTTTAGTCTCACTCATCTTATCCCCTCTTTTTTTCTCTCTTAAATTTTTATTTTGAAATCAGTGATCTTACATTTCGAACAAAATCAGCTGACTCCTAAGAAGTATTCGTACAAGAAAAACTTCAGACAAGACCCTCATCAGATGCTTGAAAGCGTTTTAAATTCCCCAAATCTTGGTAGACCATGAGTCACGTGGACACAATTTAGGAGGGTTACGCAGGGGACATGTCCCCTGTACTTTTTACTGTCCTAAAACAATGTTACTATAGTAACGATAAGGGATTAAGCCGGGATATGTTGATTATCCCGGCTGAATTTACTCTCAAGTCAGTTGCATGAAAGCAGCTCAGACTTAACCCAGCCAAGTTACTATGGTGATTTATTCTCTGCAGCTAGCCTGCTCCAGACCAGGCTAACAGACAGGCTAAGATTAATCCTGGTGATCCACCTGTATTTCCACCATCAATCCTGTGAGGAATTAATGTGTTTTACAGCATGTCCATTGTCTTCCTAAGTATGTTGCATCATTTGAATTATCCTGTATTCAAATATTACATATTTATAATTCCTCATTTCATTTAAACCTGTTGGCTGTTTGTAATTGCAATATTTTTTTTTATATTGATTTAAGTGGTAGTATTATTACTCAGGCCAAGTGTTATATTGCTATACTAATGAAGACTGGATGTCAAATTGCTGTTAAAGATTTCATAAATGTGTGTTTTATTACAGTAATTGAGATTACAAAACACAACTGATGAGAAGTTGCAAAGGTGTTTTCAATGAAATCTGTAACAAGGGCAATATAGTATATGTAGGTCCAACTCCCATTCACCTGTTCCCTCTTCATGATGGCTTGCCCCTTTTTTGGAGGATGTGCTGGATGAGGAAGCCCTAATTCACACACTGTGTTACACTGAGATGATGTGCAAGTGGGAGCTTCCTTTGTTCTGTTGATGATGCAGAGCACCTCAATAAAGGAACCATTTGCCACACAATAAAATGTGTTTATCTGGCACTGAAATCATTTAGCAACATATTCATCACTTTCCCTGGCCACAGAAGACCCCTCTACATCAAGGAGCAGTTTTACAAGATTTCAGGTAACTTCAATTTCAATGTGCAACCATTAGTTTCTAATTTGATCAGTTACAGTTGGATACTCACTATTTTTTTGTTACTGTAAGCACCTTGGACATCGTGTATGTAACTCTGCCGTGTTTTCTGAAATTATATCTTGTATAGTCATGCAAATTCTTTGCTGCTGGAGACAAAAGGAGTTGCTGTTGATGTTGACTGGAAAAATGCTCCCAATCCTCCCAGTCAACATTAATGGCAGACTTCTGAGGGAATTTTTTCCACTTCATTTTTGGATTTAGCCTCTCTTTAGTTAATAAAAGATCTTAACTGTCACTTTTTGGGGTGTGTATTTCGTTTAGCATTGGTGGTTCTCTTTTAAATTCTTCTTTACATTCATGAAAGAGGGAGGACACCACAATGTATTCTTTTTTTTTTTAATTTATTAGGCAGTCCTCCTTTGTCTTGGTTGCTTGGATCCTGGAATAGAGAGAGCAAAAGCAACAAAGATTAAAACACTTTTTTGCAGTTATGGTTACTGTGTACACTGAAATACTCACTTCTCTTTCTAGTTTCTGGATTTCCAGGTCTGGTTTCCTGAGGATCCGGCGTTGAATCTCAAGATCCAGCTCCATTTCTTGGAGCTTTCTCTTCTCAAGTCTGCCAGGTCTGTCTCTCCAAGTGCTTGCTATATAGGGTTCTGAGAGTTTGTGACGTCTGTAAAAGAAATGTCAATTAGCATAGCAGGATTTTTGCATAATGTAGATACTTTGGCCAATACTCACAATATTACCAGGCTGCTTAGGAGACTGTGCAGCATCTGGGTGCTGTTACACATATTTTCTATTAGCACCACATCTTCATATCCTTTATGGACTAAATAAGCAGGATATTTCCATAAACTCGATATACCTCAAGCCTTCTGGAGTCCAGTGACACAGTCTCCTCATCTGCCAAAGTATATTCTGCAGCTGCAGATGTGCCTTCCCCCTGCCATATGTATTGAGAGAACTTGAATTAAGATTTCACAGGACATGCCAAGCCTGTGATTTCTAACTGGATCATCTTCTGGTGGCTCCAAAAGTGTAATTGTGCTCCATTGGAACTGCCATAATTAGGCTACAGTTAAAAAGGACTAAAGGAGTTACTTTTCAAGTTACTCAGGAAATGTAGAGTATGATTAAGTGCAAACAATTCTCCACAATGTGTTTGTTTAATCTATTTTTCTCATGCTATGTTTTTATTTATTTTATCTTTCTATCCTTCATAAAGAACAAACTTGTCTGGCCATAAAAGGACCTGGCAGAAAGTTAAATATAAGAACTTTTTGGAGGCTGGTAAGTGACTTTAAAGTAGAAAACAGTGAACAAATGAGGTGAATAGATTAGGTGTCTGCTGACACGTTGAATGTCTGTATGATTGTAGCAGTCAAAAAAAAAAAAAAAAAAAAAGCCAATGGAAGTGGCACACGGGGTGGCTCAACCAGCCAGGATATGACCCCAGCATAGGAGCTGGCACTCCACTTAAATAAAGGGAGGCAAGTGATGGAGGGGAACCAAGGCAGGACAGTAACTGACTGTCCCAGCCACAGAAGGTGTCCACTTCATACAAGGTACATATTGTAGTACTACTGCACATGGAACATAATCAAAGAAATATATTATACTGTTTTTGGATTTCATTACAGTGTCCGGGAACACAGTTACACTTTTGGAGCCACCAGAAGATGATCCGGTTAGTACATTGTATTGAAATCACAGGCTTGGTATGTCCTGTGAAATCTTAATTCAAGTTCTCTTAATACATATGTCAAGGGAAAGGCACATCTGCAGCTGCAGAATGCACTGCAGATGAGGAAACCGTGTCAATGGACTCCAGAAGGCTTGAAGTATGTCAAGTTTATGGAAATATTCTGCTTATTTAAAATAACAAAAATTAAAAAAAAAACCTGGAAAACATTGTGGTGTCCTCCCTCTTTCAAGAATGTAAAGTACAATTTAAAAGAGAACCACCAATGCTAAACAAAAAGTGACATTGAAGATCTTTTATTAACTAAAGAGTGACTAAATCCAAAAATGTATTGAAAAAACTTGCAATACAGGGAGTGCAGAATTATTAGGCAAGTTGTATTTTTGAGGATTAATTTTATTATTGAACAACAACCATGTTCTTAATGAACCCAAAAGACTCATTAATATCAAAGCTGAATATTTTTGGAAGTAGTGGGGCGTTTTTTTTTTTTTTTTTTTTAGCTATTTTAGGAGGATATCTGTGTGTGCAGGTGACTATTACTGTGCATAATTATTAGGCAACTTCCTTTCCTTTGGCAAAATGGGTCAAAAGAGGGACTTGACAGGCTCCGAAGTGAGATATCTTGCAGAGGGATGCAGCACTCTTAAAATTGCCAAGCTTCTGAAGCGTGATCATCGAATAATCAAACGTTTCATTCAAAATAGTCAACGGGGTCGCAAGAAGCGTGTGGAAAAACCAAGGCGCAAAATAACTGCCCATGAACTGAGAAAAGTCAAGCGTGCAGCTGCCAAGATGCCACTTGCCACCAGTTTTGCCATATTTCAGCGCTGCAACATCACTGGAGTGCCCAAAAGCACAAGGTGTGCAATACTCAGAGACATGGCCAAGGTAAGAAAGGCTGAAAAACGACCACCACTGAACAAGACACACAAGCTGAAACGTCAAGACTGGGCCAAGAAATATCTCAAGAAGGTTTTATGGACTGATGAAATGAGAGTGAGTCTTGATGGGCCGGATGGATGGGCCCGTGGCTGGATCGGTAAAGGCAGAGAGCTCCAGTCCGACTCAGACGCCAGCAAGGTGGAGGTGGAGTACTGGTTTGGGCTGGTATCATCAAAGATGAGCTTGTGGGGCCTTTTCGGGTTGAGGATGGAGTCAAGCTCAACTCCCAGTCCTACTGCCAGTTTCTGGAAGACACCTTCTTCAAGCAGTGGTACAGGAAGAAGTCTGCATCCTTCAAGAAAAACATGATTTTCATGCAGGACAATGCTCCATCACATGCGTCCAAGTACTCCACAGCGTGGAGTGGCAAGAAAGAGTCTAAAAGAAGAAAAACTAATGACATGGCCTCCTTGTTCACCTGATCTGAACCCCATAGAGAACCTGTGGTCCCTCATCAAATGTGAGATTTACAAGGAGGGAAAACAGTACACCTCTCTGAACAGTGTCTGGGAGGCTGTGGTTGCTGCTGCACGCAATGTTGATGGTGACAAGATCAAAACACTGACGGAATCCATGGATGGCAGGCTTTTGAGTGTCCTTGCAAAGAAAGGTGGCTATATTGGTCACTGATTTGTTTTTGTTTTGTTTTTGAATGTCAGAAATGTATATTTGTGAATGTTGAGATGTTATATTGGTTTCACTGGTGAAAATAAATAATTGAAATGGGTATATATTTGTTTTTTGTTAAGTTGCCTAATAATTATGCACAGTAATAGTCACATGCACACACAGATATCCTCCTAAAATAGCTAAAACAAAAAAAAAAAACGCCCCACTACTTCCAAAAATATTCAGGTTTGATATTAATGAGTCTTTTGGGTGCATTAAGAACATGGTTGTTGTTCAATAATAAAATGAATCCTCAAAAATACAACTTGCCTAATAATTCTGCACTCCCTGTATATTGCTCCCTCACGAGTCTGCCATTAATGTTGTCTGGGAAAATGGGAGCATTTTCCTAGTCAACATCAACAGGCACTTGGGGGGGCCTCTCCTTTCTTAGGCCTGCAATGTGTTGCAGTACTGCACATGCAGCAATAACATCACAGGCCCTGTCCAGGGAAACCCTCAGTTACTGCAGGCATTGAAACCGAGATTTCAGAAGGCCTAAGGTCATCTCGATTCGAGCCATTGTTTTATTGTGTGCATGATTGTAGGCCTGCTGTGGTGTTCGCAAAGGGAGTCGAGAGGAATGACTCGCAGGCATATCTATAGCAGATTTACACATACGATGTCCAAGGTGTTTACAGTCCAAAAAAAACCTGTGAAAGCCACTTGTAAATTGGACTAGCCCGAAGGACTCTGGAGTCATGCAGTGAGCCAGGCCACTTTGCCTCTAAATTGCTCACAAGGCAGTCAGCATCACGGATCATCTGAAACTGTAACGTTACAGTGTAACGTATTAAGGTCATTAAATGCACAGAATTAATTTCTAGGCCATAACCACAAATCACTCTTACCTGAACACTGATGCTGTGGAAGGATTTCCTGTTGAGGTAATCTCCCTCATGTTTTCCTGAGGGGTGTTTGATCCTTACACGTGTGAAAGCTGTAACAAAGAATAGTGAGTATCCAACTGTAACTGATCAAATTAGAAACTAATGGTTGCACCTTGAAATTGAGGTTACCTGCAATCTTGTAAAACTCCTCCTTGATGTAGAGGGGTCTTTTGTGGCCAGGGAAAGTGATGAATACACTACCGTTCAAAAGTTTGGGGTCACCCAAACAATTTTGTGTTTTCCATGAAAAGTCACACTTATTCACCACCATACGTTGTGAAATGAATAGAAAATAGAGTCAAGACATTGACAAGGTTAGAAATAATGATGATTTGTATTTGAAATAAGATTTTACATCAAACTTCGCTTTCGTCAAAGAATCCTCCATTTGCAGCAATTACAGCATTGCAGATCTTTGGCATTCTAGCTGTTAATTTGTTGAGGTAATCTGGAGAAATTGCACCCCACGCTTCCAGAAGCAGCTCCCACAAGTTGGATTGGTTGGATGGGCACTTCTTGCGTACCATACGGTCAAGCTGCTCCCACAACAGCTCAATGGGGTTCAGATCTGGTGACTGCGCTGGCCACTCCATCACCGATAGAATATGAGCTTCCTGCTTCTGCTCTAAATAGTTCTTGCACAATTTGGAGGTGTGTTTAGGGTCATTGTCCTGTTGTAGGATGAAATTGGCTCCAATCAAGCGCTGTCCACTGGGTATGGCATGGCGTTGCAAAATGGAGTGATAGCCTTCCTTATTCAGAATCCCTTTTACCCTGTACAAATCTCCCACCTTACCAGCACCAAAGCAACCCCAGACCATCACATTACCTCCACCATGCTTAACAGATGGCGTCAGGCATTCTTCCAGCATCTTTTCATTTGTTCTGCGTCTCACAAACATTCTTCTTTGTGATCCAAACACCTCAAACTTAGATTCGTCCGTCCACAACACTTTTTTCCAGTCTTCCTCTGTCCAATGTCTGTGTTCTTTTGCCCATCTTAATCTTTTTCTTTTATTGGCCAGTCTCAGATATGGCTTTTTCTTTGCCACTCTGCCATGAAGCCCAGAATCCCGCAGCCGCCTCTTCACTGTAGATGTTGACACTGGTGTTTTGCGGGTACTATTTAATGAAGATGCCAGTTGGGGACCTGCGAGGCGTCTGTTTCTCAAACTAGAGACTCTAATGAACTTATCTTCTTGCACAGTTGTGCTACGCGGCCTCCCACTTCTTTTTCTACTCTGGTTAGAGCCTGTTTGTGCTGTCCTCTGAAGGGAGTAGTACACACCGTTGTAGGAAATCTTCAATTTCTTAGCAATTTCTCGCATGGAATAGCCTTCATGTCGAAGAACAAGAATAGACTGTCGAGTTTCAGATGAAAGTTCTCTTTTTCTGGCCATTTTGAGCGTTTAATTGACTCCACAAATGTAATGCTCCAGAAACTCAATCTGCTCAAAGGAAGATCAGTTTTGTAGCTTCTGTAAAGAGCTAAACTGTTTTCAGATGTGTGAACATGATTGCACAAGGGTTTTCTAATCATCAATTAGCCTTCTGAGCCAATGAGCAAACACATTTCACCATTAGAACACTGGAGTGATAGTGGCTGGAACTAGGCCTCTATACACCTATGTAGATATTGCACCAAAAACCAGACATTTGCAGCTAGAATAGTCATTTACCACATTAGCAATGTATAGAGTGTATTTCTTTAAAGTTAAGACTAGTTTAAAGTTATCTTCATTGAAAAGTACAGTGCTTTTCCTTCAAAAATAAGGACATTTCAATGTGACCCCAAACTTTTGAACGGTAGTGTATGTTGCTAAATGATTTCATTTCAGTGCCAGACAAACACGTCTTATTGTGCGGGAAATGGTTCCTTTATTGAGGTTCTCTGCATCCCCAACAGAATGAAGGAAGCTCCCACTTGCAAACCATCTCAATGTTACACAGACTATCTGTGGTATATTGAGAGCATGGCCTGACTCTGTCCCTCCACTCTGGGACAGCGGGACCTTCCCTCATTATTCTCTCTGTCACCTGACTGGACGTTAACGTTGGAGCTAGCTTGTTAGGTTACGTTACAAGGCTGGTAAACGTTGGCTGCGCCGTTTCTTACATTGCTCTACGTTCACTTTACTAGTCCCAGCTTCACCGTCACCATCTTTTTTTAAATATTTGTTAAGAAAATCTTTATGGCCTCTATTTTCTTCTTCTCTTTTCTTTCCTTTTCTGAGGACCAGACTTGACCACTGTTTCAAGGACAATTAGGAAGAAAATAAATAAAATGCTTTTATGTAACTCAAATATTACATATTTTTTCCACAAATAGGCCTATTTTCATTTTCATTTTTTTTTTTTTTTTTTGGTTTTTAATTATTCCATAATTTAATGAGGGCCCAGTTCTGGGCCCCCCTTCTACCCTGGGCCCGGGACAGCAGACCTGTTTGTCCCCTCCTATCGGTGGGCGTGAGTGATGTTATGAGACATGCCCTACAGTCAATGGACATGCTGAGGATTTAAATGAAATGAGAAATGACTATATGTAATATTTTAATACAGGATAATTAAAATAATGCAACATACTTAGAAAGACCATGGACCTGCTGTAAAACACATTAATTCCTCACAGGATTGACGGTGGAAATACAGGTGGATCACTGGGATTAATCTTAGCCTGTCTGTTAGCCTGGTCTGGAGCAGGCCAGCTGCAGAGAATAAATCACCATAGTAACTTGGCCGGGTTAAGTCTGAGCTGCTTTCATGCAACTGACTTGAGAGTAAATTCAGCTGGGATAATCAACTTATCTTGTCTTAATCCCTTATCTTGGTTTTGTGCTATATATACTGTATATAATTATGTGCTTGCATAATATATTTTTCTGTGCTCAAAATCTCTCATTGTGTGCTCAGAATATATCATTGCTCGCTCAGGATACTGGCACAAATATTATTCCATGTCCTGCCTGGGTGACGTCAGCTAGAAGGATTGAATCCGTGTGTGTCCGCGTTCGTATTTGGTAATTAGGCGCAGCCAGTAGATTGACTTTAGAAGTCAAAGTGTAAATGCGTCATCATTTACAAAGCTCTCAATAATCGTGTAAAGTGTATTAGTTTTATTGAAAGTACTATAGATAAAATGTATTATTATTAAAAAAGGGGAAATACAATATATTTCCTTCATAACCGTATCATCGAAATTGATGATTGTTGCACCCCAAATTGTCCCACAGTTCATGTCATGCATCCTGAGTTGGAGCGAAGTTGACTAACAAGGTGAAACACAGAATTGGGTGATAATGTTTTGCTACATGCTTTACAGCCAGTCAAACCTAAAAAGGGAACATTAAACTTAAAAGTAGCAATAGAAAACTGGAAGGATTACTAGAATACGCAGTCAAGTGAAAGATTAGAGTTTTATTAAAAATACTTGGAGTTTCTGTTGCTTAATGATAGACTCAAGGGTTTTAATTTTTAAAGTATAATAAAACTCATAACTCCAGGGTACAACCACCAGTTTGTCTCAAGCCTTAATGAGCTGCAGTATTAGTAGTATTGTTAATATTATACTAAACAGTATTTCCACAGTAGTTTAATCATTCAGCTCTTTTATGGAGTTTTCTTCTGGAACAATCCTGAGTTATAAGTTATACCTTGAATTAAGTGTATTAATGAGGCCTTTACATGGTGCATCCAATCAAAAACACCAATAAACTCTTCAGTGCAGACTTCAAGACAATGCAATTCATTCATCTTCTGTAACGCTCGTCCTGTGAAGGGTCATGAGGGGGCTGGAGCCTGTTCCAGCTTGGGCAACAGAAAAAAATAACTTAAGTTTTCATTTTTATTTTATTTGCAGAGGACATTTGCAGACATTTGATTATTATTGGTCTATTTGCTTGATATTTTTGGTTATAGTGTGGTAGGGTATATTACGTCTTTACCAGGAGATTATAGTAGAAAGGAATTAAATCACATCACACATACACTAAATTTAGTTAGATTGTTTCCTTAGCAGCTGTTTCAGGGTTCAGGAACAAACTCCGAGGTCTAAACACATGATACACTGATCAATTTGACTTTAGAAATTTTCATTTTGGAAAAATCTAAATTCTCTTAACCTGAGGAGTGATGGATTGAAAAAGAAAAGACTGACATGTATGATCAATTTGACTTTACTTGATCAAGTGAGAAGAAACATGACTGATTTAGAGATACATCTTAAAACACTGAACTATAGAATCATTTTACTGTGATAAACTATTCTCCTTGTTTAGAAGCTGAACTTTTAGAAATCTGAAGGGAGAGGAAAACCGAGTCATCGATGCTCAGACTCCATTTCTGCCTCTTCCACTCTGTCAAACCACCCTTCATTCCTCGGCTGGAGTGGCCATCTTAACAATGCTATCCTTATCGAACCTGAAGAGCCTCCAGCCTTCCTCCTGGGAGAGGTCTTCAGCACCACGGCGCTTGTAGAACTGGACCGATGGCTCATTGTTCTCCGCCACCACAAACATCATGCCAGTGCAGCGTGTCTTCATCGCCAGCTGAAAGAGAGAGACAGAAAAAAGAAACGGTCAAAATAGATGCAGCAGAAGGGTTTCAGTTCTTTACACTATATCCAACATTAAAATGCAACTGACTGTAGCTGATGCCTATTAATGTCCAGGCTTCCTAGGGCCACTCGTCCTCAAATATTTAGTTACAAATGAATATATCAAGTTACAAAATAACAAATCTAACTAATCATATGGCATGTTTACATATCAAATACTATACTAGAAAAGAGATAAAAGTGAACTAAAACATTTAGTAGTGGGTAAGTGTGGTAGAGTGCAGAGAGCACCTCCAAATGAAATTTTGCTGTTCGTGGTACAGACTTTATCATGGTCTCATACTCACATCACTGAGGTGCCGCAGGATCTCTGAACCGATACCCACTCCTAGAAAGAGAGGAGAGGCAGAAAAATATGGATTAATAAAGAAGATGCAGACAAGCAGTGAAACATGAACATAATCTGAGGTGTTTCACCTCTGTACTCATCCATAACATAGAACTCCTCCAGGTAGAGCTGCTTGCCAACCCAAGGGTCGTAAGTGAAGTAGTACATGGCAAACCCTACCACCTTTGGATCTGGTGTGAGACAAGATACAACTTTCTAAAAACAATGGAATTCATTATTAAAAAAATTGCATATGAAAGCTCAAAATGAAAACTCAGAGATGAACATCCCTACTGAAGGGAAAGTCAGTTTTGACTTCTAGAGTTGATCAAGCATCCTTTCATTCATTCATTCATGTTCTGTACTGGCTTATTACTGTTAAGGGTCTTGGGGGATCTGCTGGAGCCTATCCCAGCTGTCATTGGGCAAGAGGCAGGGGTACACCCTGGACAGGTCCCCAGTCCATCGCAGGGATGACACAGAGAGACAAACAACCATACACACTCACACCTACGGCCAATTTAGAATCACCAATTAACCTAATGAGCATGTCTTTGGATGGTGGGAGGAAGCCGGAGTACCCGGAGAGAATCCACACAGACACAGGGAGAACAGACACAGAAAGGCACAGTCTGCCACTGTGCCACCCCGATCAAGTATATCTACAGATATATACAATGTATTGTGCATGTATCTATTTTCCAGGTAGTGTAACAGGTGTAAACATATTGCATTTCTATTAATTTGAGTGAGTGTGTTGCTATCAAATTATAATTGCCCACGAGGCATCAGAACTTGAATTTATCAGCAGCCGTGATGTGATTACCTGCAACTGCTGTTTTAAAAATAAATAAAAAAGTCAAGAACTCCTGGTATAAAACAGCTCATTCACATTTTGTCAGGAAGGCCTGAATGCAAACAGAAGTGAATAAATATCTGTCTAGCTCAATAAATGATGTGTGACTACAGCAGGCTCCACCTACGAGGAGACCTATAACACATGGATCACATGAAGGAAAACTCACACAAAAAGATTTCAATCACTTTATCAGGGCAACCTGATGGAGCTTGATGACTCCTGGTGAAACCATGTGATTTGAAATCAAATACATTTACTATCACTGCACAGCTGTAAAATGAAATCTAGTGCAGATGCAGGGCAAACGATAACCATTGTTAATAATAGTTTAATCACTTGACAGTGCTTAATGTTTAGTACCATCACTGCTGTTCTCTCCAGGGATTTCAGCAATGATACAGTGGTAGAATGGGGTGTCACCAAATCCATCCTCAAGGAGTTCTATAAAGAAGAAATTACTTTTAGGCAAACACAAAGGGAAAAGTAATGAACGGTTCTGCTCAGATCTGATATTGACATGTATTGTGGCTGATCTGATCACAAGCCAATTGCTCCAAGTATAAGTCTTATGACCTTGATATCGCTTCTGATTTCTTGAATTATTTTTGATTTACAGTGTCTCAATTTGATTCCTATTGATATGGTTTGAGATGGTTTGATTTTTAAACAATTTTATTCAGTTATAACAGATTTTAACAAAACGAATGTTATTGGTTCGAGACATTTGTAGTATATCCCCAGTAATTTCCCTCTAGTGTCACAACATTCATATGTCTTTGCTTGTATGCAACTCTTCTCAGTCGTTAGACTTAAGTTAACTTTTAGTTTTGACAGTGCTCTCAGATTTGGAGTTTCTGTCAAATTTTGGATCCCCCTCACACTTGGTCTTATGATGTATGATTTCAAACAAGAGGATGCAGGATATGGCATGTATTTAAAAAATAAATCAAATCAAATCAAAGGAGTTTATGAATCCCTATTGGTTCATTCAAATCAAGACTGCTTTGAAACAGAAAAAATAAAATATATATATATTAAATCCAGCCCTTATGCCCACTGTTCATTAGATCATCTAGGGTGTATGTTAATTATAGGTCTAAACCAGATGCAAAATACAAAAAAATATGCAAAAAAGATACTACAACTCACCTTTCTCAGTCAGTGTCACCTGGTGTTCCATCTCTTCATATTTAGCAAGCTCCTGGGACAAGAGAGAATAAAATAATGTGATGTAAAGATTGGCTGTTTGACTCTAGTAGACAACAAACACAGGCTGTTAAAGTTTAAAACATCTCATAACAATAACTCAGCTTTTATTCTTCATTTTACATTCAGGCGAAGTATTTGCTTTTTAAAAGGCTGGAAACACCATTTATAGGCAGCGGTAAAGCAGGCCATGATTATGATGTTATATGTCGTTACACAACTCCAATAACACTTCATCTGGGTCAACCTTGATATTAAAAAAAAAAACGTCAGGCGGACCATATTTGGAGAACTGGCAGCAGCTGCCTGAAAACAAAGGCGCTGATCTAACACTGAAAACCTGAGGAAGTTTTCCATCTGCCTCTTGTCACCATAACGAGGTTTAAGGCATTGTCTGTTTAATCTATCAGTGTTGTCATTGGAAACAGCCCAGCCAAGCTAACGGTTAGCAAAACTTAAGTGAAAGTTTTTTATTATCCAAATATCTGTTTGTTTGGTCCTTGAGGCCTACCTTCACCAATCGTAATATATCAGACACATCCCGGGGTTCAGCCTTTCGTAATTTATACTCCATTTTCTTCTTTTACTCTTTTTTCCTTTCGTAAGAAGTCCTCTATATGTGAAGTGGAATATTAGATGCTTCTTCATTCGCTTCAGAATGGCTTTTCCCCCACAGTCAGCCTCTGGTCCGGACGCGTTCGTCGAGCCAAGAACATCCAGTTACAATCACCCTCGGCTGGGTCGTTGCCGTTCAACAGCCCGTTCCTTTGTTTGCATTGTGAATTTATACCAGGCTCGCGCTGGAATGTGGTTTGTCAGTTCACGTGTCTCTCAGATTTCTGACCAATGACACGAGCTGGCGTTCTTCGCCTAATTCGAGTACAGTACAATTTCTATAGCCTACTATCCTCCAATTGTCTCACCTACAAAAGTGGGACCACACACAGAAAACATGAGGTGTTCCGTGTTACATACGTCTATTTTTTTTTTTTACATGCTTTTTTCGTTTGTCCCCCCCCATTCTATGTTCTTATTTACAAACGAAAAAAGCATGTAAAAAAAAAAAATAGCCTCTCCGCTAAACTGCGAGGCCGCGAAAGGTGAACCGCAGTATAGCGGACTGCTGGACTGTCTAGGTTGTGCATTAACAAAGTGATGTGTATCTCTGTTCATGTAATGTAATGTATATTGACTTATGGGGTCAAATGGATGTCTTACAGTCATTTATTACTGCAGAGGAACGAAGAAGCGGGGGCCCAACGGGCCCTGGCAACGGAAGATAGAATATAGGCTACAATTATTATTATTAGTTTATTTCTTTAAATAATATATATTTCTCTAAATAAATGCCTAAACGTGCACGAAAAGTCTTGAAAATTTGCAGTACCTGCAGCTGCGCCAATTTGCCAGTTCCTCACACAGATATGACAGATGATAGAAAACCATAGCGGTGCAGATTTTATTTATTTATTTATTTATTTTTTCCCAAGTGCTCGTACCCCCCTTGTCTTATGTCTTGTGGCTGCGGCCCGTGCCTAAAACCACTACTGGCGGTAGTGTAGAAAAGTGGCGATTTTTTTCTCTTTTTTTTTTTTTTTTTTTAGATAGATAGATTGCGCCCTGGGCGGTCGCCCACATTGCCCATAGCAAAAACCGGCCCTGGAAAATCCATAAGGGCCTCGAGCACGGGCATGGCAAATTGGCTCTGTAGCGCCATCTACGGATCAGCTCCTGAAGCCCGTTCTGTCTAAAACTTTGGAAATATGTTACATGTTTTTCTATTCATATTCTAAACCCAACAGGAAGTCTGTTATTTTGATAAAACAATTGTTGGACAAAAGTTTTCTTGGTAGGGTGTGTAAATCAGGCATGATACCTTATCAGATTGACTTCAAAATATGGAAATAGGTTGTCGAAATACTATTTTTTGCATTTTTATTTAATAAGATACACATCAGTAGCATCACCAACAGTACAGAATGTCCTTTAGTCCAACATTTTCTCCCATTCGCCAACCCACCCACAACAAGGAGTGGTCATCTAACAATTCAGTGCAGTAGCCAAGTATAACTCTCTCTCACTCAAACATGTATAACTCATAGCTGTAATCACAGAGACATAATAATCATGCCATACAAATTAATTAGTAATAATATTAGTCCCGAGCAGTAGTCAATAAATAATAATCCCAACATCATCACACCTCTATCCTAGAACTGACATTTCTTGAGCAGTCTATTATTTCCTACCTTGAAACAAGTATACTGTCAAGGTCAGCGCCGTCGTATAGGGGGGAAAGGTGATGACAATTCTAAGGGCCCACAGCCCATCAGGGCCCACACACAGCCCCCAGTAGCCTCTACGACTAAATTATTATGCATAGGCTTAACTAATATATATTCATAGTAATGAATCAGAACTAAAATAAAGCCACATAGTCACGCAATATTTTATTTTTAATAATTTCAGTAACCCCCTTGGCCCCTTAAAAAATGGTTTGGTCCACACCACAGGTTCGAATCTATACAGTCAATGGTTCGAATTGAGCGCAAACGAAGTTAGCGCGAGCGAACTCCAGCAGGGAGTGAGGGAGATCAAGATGATGGCACCACACAAAAAACACAACTCTGGACACCCGAAAAGACTAGAGAGGGAGCCCAGGGCTAGGAGCAACAGAGCAGGGGCCTAGGACATCAACATTTTTTTACTAAGAAGGGTGAGAGTAAAGCTACCGAGGGCGCCTAGTTGTTCATTCATTCATTCATTCATTCATTCATTCATTCATTTATTGTCGGTAACGCGTACCTGACGGGGCGCAGGGGCTGTAGCTTACGTTAGCTGTCAATCATCGGCTGAGAGGCGGGCTACACTCTGGGCAAGTAGTGTAGATAACTGAACGTTACTCATGTGGAGGCTATCTACAGCGGACTGTGTGTTTCACACACATTACTGTCGGACAGTGCTCCAGTAGGCACCAAGCACCCGCTCAGTTACGAGGCTACATTGAATTGTATTATGACGCATTCAAGTTCTACTGGTAATTATGAGCATTAGGCGAAGAAGGTCAATAACATTATCATGATGTGTTCAAATGTGGTCTTGTTAAAATGTGTTAGCTATTGGTGGGACATTTGAAAATACAAAAAGTTAAATGTTCCAACAAGATTTGTTGTTGTTTTCACAGCGATATAAAATAAAATACACCATAATGGTTGTCTACAAGGATGCCTTTTTCTACCCAGTCCGTCGAAAGACTTTTTGACTTTTCGTTCAAGTGGCGTGGGTGTTCTGCCCCCTCAAAGTTTCATGATGCATGAAACAGGAAGTTGCATTAAATGTGCTTTAATTCAGTCCAAACTGCATCAAACTTTACAGTATTGTTACTGGTCCCTAACTGCACACATCCATATGTCAGTATCATTATATCAACAAAAGGTTCAAAAAAAGGGAACTAGACTTGTAGAGTTTTCATACAATTATTGTAGCGCCACCTAATGTGAACAGGAAATGTCTGATTTTGGACCGTGTTTGTAGTGTGACCTGCTGTTACTGTCAGGGTGACTGGATTCACTTCGAGTATTGACAGTCCAGGAGACAGAGCCATGACATTTCTCTCTGGTGGCTTGTCTGTCTATGACTGTATATGTGTGTGTATGTGAAGCTGTTTTAACATACGTTGATGCCACAGAGAGAATACATTCAAAACAGCCAAGATTTACAGCTGTCCCCGAAGATTGGCTCTGAAAAATATTGAATTGCACAGGCTGTGCATCGTGCCACGGTGCATTGTTACTCAAGTGTATCCCCTGATACTGCTCGCAGTTTTAATTATTATTATTATTTTTTTCTTCTTCTCTTTCGGACTCTGTGCGTTGAGAGTTTTTAAACATGCACCAAAAGTCATCCATTTTCCGTAATTGCCTGTCCTTTTTAGGGTCGTGGCTGTCATCAGGTGCAGGGTAGCAGAGAGACAGACAACTGTTCACACTTACATGCACACCTACTGCCTATTTAGAATCACCAATACCTTTGGATAGTGGGAGGAAGCGGGAGTAGGCCCATGAATTCGAACCCAGAACCTTCTAGCTGTGAGGCATCAGTGCTTGAAAATATATAGCCTATTCAGTAAATTTTAGACCTAAGTGATTTTTGTAAACTTGTGTGCTTCCACTGATGTCTAAACCGATATGTAGCTTTTCTTAGCGACACATCTACAAATAAGGGCAATGTCCCTGCCAGGCTAAACTCAGGGATTGAATGCTGGGGGCAACGTCGTGAGTCACCAGGAAGAGCGTAAAATCCGCCCAGTAATTTTGACTGCCTGTTACTCTCTCCGGTTACCACTCTGACCTGAAGAGGGAAAAAAACAGCGATTTTTCTCCTTTCTCTCAGTCCACCTGATTTATTTGTACCATTAAATCATCGACTTTCATTCCGGGCACAACAATGCTCTCACCGAGGTCAGTATGATGACATTTAATAGTACTTATGATACCATATCAGCTATGCTAGCCGTTAGCATGTTTACAAACAGACCAATGTTGGAATGCTACAAAGGCTTATCAGGCTATAAGCTACTTGCGTTTGTCCGGAAATTATCCGTTTTATGAATTTAATATATTAAAGAAGAAGATCCAGCGTGTACATTTGTAGGTGTGTCATCCTCATACCACTGGGCAGTGCACCCAAAAAACAACAAACAGTAAAGGAATGTATTTTTCTACGGTTAAAGTATTGTATTATAACTGGACAAAAAAAAATAAAAAAAATAAAAAAAATAATAATTGTGGACCTTAATTGTGGAATTTACGTTTGACAAAGTTCGGAATACTTCTTACTAGTTTGTACAGCCTCTCTCTTACAAGTTGAGGTACTTTCAAGTTTTCAATTTGAAGAGTTTTCTATGCTCAGTACATGGACCACGTGCGGAAGCATTCTTGAGCAAGACAATGAACCCCTAATTTACTGTTGTACACATGTAAATGGCCTTGGTAAATGGCCTTGCTTTTATATAGCGCTTTTCTACCTATTGGTACTCAAAGCGCTTTTACAGTCAGAGACATATCTACCCATTCACTCACACAAGCACGCACACATTCACACACCAGTGCCACGCACTGGGAGCAACTGGGGGTTCAGTGTCTTGCTCAAGGACACTTCGACATGTGGCACATTCCGGGGATCGAACCGCTAACCCTCTGATTCGTGGACAACCCGCTCTACCTACTGAGCCACAGTCGCCCCGCACATGTGTGAACGAGTGGGTAAATGTGCCATTGCGACTGTAAAGAACTTTGAGTACCAATTGGTAGAAAGGTCCTATATAAATGTAAAACCATTTACCATCCAAAAAGGTAAAGAAAGACAACTGGACTTGTAGAGTTTCTTGAAAACTTTTTGCCACTCTTTCTGGTAGGGAATTGAGGTTTAAATAGGAACACCTGTGGGTGTAGCCCGTCAGAAACCTGCTTGGCTAGTGTCTATTAACAACCAGAAGCTGGCATGACGACATACTTTACCATCGTTGAGGGGAGTGCTCTGGCCGACCTGGATGTACAGATATAATTAGTAGAGGAGGATGCATGTAACTGGACTCCTTCATCTTAAGGTCACATGAGGGTTTATGTTTTTCTTGTGCATGTCCTCATGTGGGATGCAGATTGCTGTTTCTGCGGTCGGCTGCATCGGTCATGAGCAGGTCATTCTGCTCAAGGGGAATATCGAAGCGAGGCAGGGCACCCGATATCATGGAGGGTAAGAGACCAAGCTCACTTCCTGTTTTACTTGAGTGGCCCCTAATTTATCAGCATACTGTGTGTGATATCTCCATGTACACCGTTTATTTTGTTGTCGATTTTATTTTAAATCGATAAATCTGCAAATTTTGTCCTCCCCATGTAGATTCAAAGACCCATAATGACAAAGGGGACATTTAATTGAAAAAACAACAAAAACAAACAAAAAAAACCCCATAAATATTGTTTACAAAAGTTAATTCATCACCTTAAGCTAACTGCACAAATACACTCACTTGCCATTAGGGACACTTGTGAATGCATTCTAATCTAAATCCTCCTTCATGACTATTCTAATGTTCAACTGATGTTGAAACAGGATCAGAAAGTTGGTAATTCAACAGTATTTTTGCTCTTAATCCGGATTGAACTGAACACTAAAATGATTAAAAATGGTTATTTGGCCCAGCCCACTGATGACATTATCAAAATAATGTGAGCATGTTTTGCTACAACACAGTACAATTAAATAGTACTACAAACCACTCTGAAATCAAAAAACAGTTGAATCAACAGCTCTATCAGATATTAGAAACTGATCCTAAATATGTAGCGGAGAACTTTTATCTTGGACTGATGTACCGAATGAACTGGCAAGTGAGAGTGATACAGTATGAATGAAAGATTTCACATTTCGTTTTCTCATTTATTTGTTAGAAACGTCCATGAACACGTTTCACTCTTTTTTGTGGCTACTGTACTTTGTTAAACATGACCAAGTCTGCATATCTATTATTTCTGCTGTAAACCATGTCATTAGGTTTATGCTGATAAGGCTACAGTGTGTATTTAAATCATATCATTTGTTATTTGTAGCACAGCAGACACTTAAGATTTCATAGTGTGATATAAGGCCAGGAAAACAAACTGTTCTCTGCAAATATGGTGCTGGCAGCTCTTTCAAATGATGCAGATTCTCCTCTTCCTCTCCAGTGAGTCCACTGTGTGTTCTTAATCATGTTTGTTTCTCCACAGGAAATCCTCTCTTGCACGTGTCAAATGGTGTGTGTTGGTAAACCAAAACAAATCCTACTCAAACTAATGATTTAATTCTCTTTTAATTTGCTTGAATTGCATTTTAACTCATCCTGCTTGTGTATTCAACTGTCTGCTATCTTGAAGCACACTTTGTTCCAGCTTTTAGTGTGCACTCTTTAATCCGATGGGATTTCATGCTCAGTCTCTTCTGGGTGCTCTGCAGCATTCCAGTGGCAGTTTAACTTTTTACTTCTTCCTCTCTCTGTGCTGCAACATATATATGTATGTGTGTATATATGTATGTATATATATGTGTATATGTGTGCGTGTGCGTGCGTGCGTGTGTGCGTGCGTGCGTGCGTGCATGTGTTATTACAACGTGGGCTACCACACGTAGCAAAATGCCAGAGAGGGCATACACACCTGCATCATCCAGTGAGGATCCTTGGGCAAGATCCTTAATGCATCAGGCCTACCTCAGGAACATGAGAGTAAAGACAAATGACGGACGTCGCCCGGTGTCAACAAGGTCCGCATCAGGTGCTAGGGATCCAGGGCAACCTGATGACAAATGGGCTACTGGAACAAGACCTAGATGGACAAGGGCGGAAAACACGAAACTGTTGGAATGCTACTATACGAGTAACCCTAGAGAGAAGGGATACATGCAGCGAATGTGGGACCAATGGTCACTTCGAAACCCACAATCAAGGTTAACAGCGAACCAGCTCTTAGCCCAGTGTTTCAACATCCGCAATCAAAAACCCCTATCATACATATAACAACAATGCTACGGCAGGTTCAAGATCAGAGAGGTCAGAGATTGGGTACCAAGTATTTAGCACAATACAAAATTGAACTAGAAAATTCCCGCGGAAATTTTTGAAGTGCCGAGTGGGCTGTTGCCATTAGCTGCTAATGTTAGCAATTAGCATGTCGTGCTAGCCACTAATTTTAGCATTGGTTTAGTGTTAGCATGTCTCTTTAGACACTAAAAATGGAATACATGCTAATTGTTAGCATGCTAATGCTAACATGCTAATTGCTAATATGCTATTCGCTAACATGCTAATGCTGCCACTAATGCAACCACCAATTTCTAGCCACTAAAAATTAGCATTAGCCGCTAATGTTAGCAATTAGCATGACGCGCTAGCCACTAATTTTAGCATTAGTTTAGTGTTAGCATGTATTTTAAGCCACTAAAAATTAAGTAGATGCTAATTGCTAACATGCTAATGCTAACATGCTAATTGCTAATATGCTATTCGCAAACATGCTAATGCTGCCACTAATGCTACCACAAATTTCTAGCTACTAAAAATTTGCATTAGCCGCTAATGTTAGCAATTAGCATGACGCGCTAGCCAATGACAGACAGACACCTGTCATTGCTCAACTTGGGTGCCAAAAGCCAAAATGGCCGCCCCACGGACCAGTTACTTCAGGTAGAAGTTTCCCGAGTGGGCTGTTTCCATTAATATTGCCCCAAAATGGCCGCCCTACAGACCAGTTGCTTATGTTTTCCCGCCTCTTTCTGTGGAGCCCCTGGTTGCCACGGTTACCAGTTTGAATTTCAGTTACGAAGACAGGGAGAGAGAGAAAAAATGCTGAAACTACGGCCTCAAACAGGAAGGCCTTGTGGCCAAACCGTGTGGCCAATCGTTGAACCGACTTCACTTTGGGCATCTTGAGGCTTTCCTGAACGTCTAGATATGCAGTTTGTGGGTAAAATGAAGAAATGTGAGCTATTTAAAGCGATTTAAAACAAAGGATTGCTTCTGCTTTCCTCCACAAATTTAACATTACAGTCTATGGAGCGAGGAAGGGGTTTGCTGGCACAGCTTTGCGTCTCACGCCAAAACTATAAGACTTACAGCTTTAGCAGACGAATTGTGAGCGAGAAGACAAATTTTACTACGTTTCTATGTATAAATTATGTCTGTGGTGTGAAATCTGTGGCCACGGGAGCAGCTTCTATTTTATTTTTTGCCTAATTTTCTTCTCTCTTCTCACTCTAGCTGTCCCTCTAGCGCGAACATTCCGCGCAATACACACCCATTATAAACCCCGAAATTTGAGTAAAAACCTACACCGCTTTGAGGCTTCATAGTTTAAAAACACTAAAAGGTGTCGATAAGTGGAGGGAATCTCTGAAGAGAAGACAAGAGTGCCTTCATTTTAAAGTTTAAATGAAGTCTCTGGGTGAAAGTATGCCAGAGCAGTTGATCGTTGAAAATGCCTGTTGATTTTTCGGGGTCTCCCATTCATTTGAATGGGAAATTTTTCGCGCTTTTTCGCGAATAAATTCGTGAAAAAGTCACCGATCGCTTATCCAAGTAACCGCATAGGCTTCGGGATCAAAACACACGTTTCGATATATCATATGTTGGGGTTCTGGCCGGTTCGGGCCGCATTAATTGCCGAAAAAGGGCGGAAAATGAATAATATTAAGTAAAAAAACTGCAAAGAAACACGCAGAAGATCAAGAGTTGCCTCGTGCCTATGGCACCAGGCCCCTCCTCACAGTGACATAGGCACTCGGCACTAATAATAAAACTGCAAAGAAACACGCAGAAGATCAAGAGTGGCCTCGTGCCTATGGCACCAGGCCCCTCCTCCCTATGGGAGGAGGGGCCTCTGGACATAGGCACTCGGCACTAATAAAACTGCAAAGAAACACGCAGAAGATCAAGAGGGACCTCTTGACATAGGCACTCGGCACTAATTAAAAATAAAATGTTTAACATGACCCCACTCATGCGTACATTAAATAATAATGTAGCAGAAACGTTTGCAGCTGGAAAATTGACCCAATCAAATGAATGAATCAGAAATCTTACTCTTTATTAGTTATTTATTCAGGAAAAGGAGTCTATCTATGATGTGCAAAAGTAAGTGCACCTCTACGATTTCAAGTTAATGTCAGTGCCAAATTAGAGTCTATTTCCTTCCTTTTCAGAAGTTTTTCCAGTCAGTGTAAAGAGACTCAGGTGTCATTCAGTGTCTTGTTTTGTTTAAAAAAAATCTGGGATTTGTCACAGTCATTTGTGAAAATCCACTGATGTTTTAAGTGATTTTTTTCTATATTTCATGATAACAAAATACTGAGGGGTGCCAAACAGTATCAAACATGCAGGCTTCGAGGTCTGCTATGCACACATACACCAATATGTACATGTTAAATCTAATTATTTCTTCTTTGTGTTTCAGTGCGGAACAGACTGAGGGAAATTGTGGGAGCTTCCACTAACTGGAGGTATGGAGCCATCCGTCTGTCATGTGTTAGGTTAAACTGCTAAACTCTTATTTTAACAAATAATTGATAGATAGATAGATAGATAGATAGATAGATAGATAGATAGATAGATACTTTATGTATCCCATGGTAACTGTTATATATTATCAGGGTTTCCCAAAGTGTGGTGGGTGCGCGAGCTGGGGGTACATGAGATGAAAAATGTAATGGTGTGGAAGAAGTTAACTTCGTCTGTGCACTGTATATGCGCACCTATGTCGCTGCAGGCTGAACGCCTGTGCTGTACTTTGAAAATCCTCAGATGGGCGATATGGCTGATGTTTTAAATTTTTGTTTGTGAGCCTATGCTCTTTGTCCTAATTTTATTTCCATAACCACTGTGTTATGAGGAGGGGGTTGTGTTAGTTCCACGGTCATTTAAAGTCGTTGCAATTTTTGAGCTTCATGATGTAGTCACCTGAAATGGTTTTCACTTCACAGGTGTGCATTGTCAGGGTTCTTTTGTGGAATTTCTTGTCTTCTTTAAGGGGTTGGGACCATCAGTTGTCTTGTACAGAAGTCAGGTTGGTATACAGCTAACAGCCCTGTTCGACAACTGTTAGATTTCATATTATGACAAGAACCAATCAGCTAAGTAAAGAGAAACGACAGTCCATCATTACATTAAGAAATTAAGGCCAGTCAGCCCAGGAACTTACAAAAACTTGAATGTGTCCCCAAGAGCAGTTGCAAAACCCATCAAGCGCTGTAACGAAACTGGCTCACATGAGACCACCCCAGGTAAGGAAGACCAAGAGTCACCTCTGCTGCTGAATTAAGAAATCATTGAAGGTACAGCATGGCTACCACAGCATCCTACATCCGGCGGTATTGGCTGCCCTTGATCCCCTTGCTGATTGCCTCAGCAATGGATTTAAAGACCTGATTGTGTCTCCATCGATAACGGCCCTCGCCTAGTGCCTTGGAGCAGCTGCTCAAGATGTGTTCTAGTGTTAGGCTTGGAACACAGAGGGCATGCAAGTGTCTCTATTCTGCCTCATGTGCACAGGTTGAAGGGGCTAGGAGGGATGTCGTAGACCCCTTGGATCAAGAACCTGATTCTCTCTCTGGGGGTTCCACATCCAGATGTCCTTCCAGGTGACACTCCGCTCCATCGCCTCTTCCCACTTCATCCAAGCACCTTACTGCCGCATGGCCACTGCTCTGCTGGTTCTATGCTCTTCAACAGAAGCACACACCTCCTCCTGCACCAGCCTGTGCCTCTCCCTCCCGCTGGCCAAGTCGTACCGGGTTCCTGTTAGGCTCCCACGTCCGGGTCTGCCTTGAGCTACAGTCCCAAGGATGGCCTTCTGGGGTATGTGGTGTTTTCCCAGTGCCACCTCCACCAGCTTGTAGGATATCGAGGCGTAGGCGTTGGTGAGATCCAGCCACAGCACAGCCAGGTCCCCCCTGCCTTCTCTTGCCTTCTTGATGGGCTGGGTTACCACGTCTGTGGGTTCCAGGCAACCTGGGACTCCTGGTATATCTCCCTTCTGCACAGACGTGTCGATGTACACTACCGTTCAAAAGTTTGGGGTCACCCAAACAATTTTGTGTTTTCCATGAAAAGTCACACTTATTCACCACCATACGTTGTGAAATGAATAGAAAATAGAGTCAAGACATTGACAAGGTTAGAAATAATGATGATTTGTATTTGAAATAAGATTTTACATCAAACTTCGCTTTCGTCAAAGAATCCTCCATTTGCAGCAATTACAGCATTGCAGATCTTTGGCATTCTAGCTGTTAATTTGTTGAGGTAATCTGGAGAAATTGCACCCCACGCTTCCAGAAGCAGCTCCCACAAGTTGGATTGGTTGGATGGGCACTTCTTGCGTACCATACGGTCAAGCTGCTCCCACAACAGCTCAATGGGGTTCAGATCTGGTGACTGCGCTGGCCACTCCATCACCGATAGAATATGAGCTTCCTGCTTCTGCTCTAAATAGTTCTTGCACAATTTGGAGGTGTGTTTAGGGTCATTGTCCTGTTGTAGGATGAAATTGGCTCCAATCAAGCGCTGTCCACTGGGTATGGCATGGCGTTGCAAAATGGAGTGATAGCCTTCCTTATTCAGAATCCCTTTTACCCTGTACAAATCTCCCACCTTACCAGCACCAAAGCAACCCCAGACCATCACATTACCTCCACCATGCTTAACAGATGGCGTCAGGCATTCTTCCAGCATCTTTTCATTTGTTCTGCGTCTCACAAACATTCTTCTTTGTGATCCAAACACCTCAAACTTAGATTCGTCCGTCCACAACACTTTTTTCCAGTCTTCCTCTGTCCAATGTCTGTGTTCTTTTGCCCATCTTAATCTTTTTCTTTTATTGGCCAGTCTCAGATATGGCTTTTTCTTTGCCACTCTGCCCTGAAGCCCAGAATCCCGCAGCCGCCTCTTCACTGTAGATGTTGACACTGGTGTTTTGCGGGTACTATTTAATGAAGATGCCAGTTGGGGACCTGCGAGGCGTCTGTTTCTCAAACTAGAGACTCTAATGAACTTATCTTCTTGCACAGTTGTGCTACGCGGCCTCCCACTTCTTTTTCTACTCTGGTTAGAGCCTGTTTGTGCTGTCCTCTGAAGGGAGTAGTACACACCGTTGTAGGAAATCTTCAATTTCTTAGCAATTTCTCGCATGGAATAGCCTTCATTTCGAAGAACAAGAATAGACTGTCGAGTTTCAGATGAAAGTTCTCTTTTTCTGGCCATTTTGAGCGTTTAATTGACCCCACAAATGTAATGCTCCAGAAACTCAATCTGCTCAAAGGAAGATCAGTTTTGTAGCTTCTGTAAAGAGCTAAACTGTTTTCAGATGTGTGAACATGATTGCACAAGGGTTTTCTAATCATCAATTAGCCTTCTGAGCCAATGAGCAAACACATTTCACCATTAGAACACTGGAGTGATAGTGGCTGGAACTAGGCCTCTATACACCTATGTAGATATTGCACCAAAAACCAGACATTTGCAGCTAGAATAGTCATTTACCACATTAGCAATGTATAGAGTGTATTTCTTTAAAGTTAAGACTAGTTTAAAGTTATCTTCATTGAAAAGTACAGTGCTTTTCCTTCAAAAATAAGGACATTTCAATGTGACCCCAAACTTTTGAACGGTAGTGTATATATTAGGGATGCTCGATATTGGCTTTTCTGCCGATATCCGATATTCCGATATTGTCTAACTCTTAATTTCCGATACCGATATATGCAGTCATTTTACACCAAAATTGTTAGGTAACAACATAACATATTATGGAATTAACACATTATGACTCATTTTATTGCGACGTCCCACTGGATGCAAACATAAATGCAACATGGCTTTTCAAATGTAAACACTGTCTGTGCAAAATAAGTTACCGAAAAAAGTGCCAAAAAGTGCCATTTATTTATTTTGTGTGTTTTTAGAGAGAATATTTTGCCTTCAACACTAGGCAATATCAAACCAAGGAAGACAAATGTAGCGTTTAACTCCACATGATTCTTCTTGAGGTGGGTGAACAAATTTGATGTATTGAAGCACAGTTACTCATTGCGCAGCTCGCGAGCCGCAACGCACGTTTGCAGGCAGGCGACGTAAGCTCCACTAGCTAGAGTAAAACACAAAATGGACCGTTTTTTAATAAAAAAAAAGAGACAGAAACGAGCTCATTAAAGTAAATCTTGTCTTAAATGAAAATGTATTGGCCGTGTTATTTATTTTTTGTGGGATGTCCAATTTGTATGTTGTCGTAAAAGTGGCTCGCCTTTTGATTTTGCAATCTGCCAATGTGGCTCTTGTGAAAAAAATAGTGAGGATCACTGTAGGCTATTTAAGGAAGACGCCTTGTTTCCTCCTCTCATAACAGCAAAGCAAAGGTGCTTTGCAGTCATTACAAATCGCAAATTTACTGTTAGTAGGTGACACTTGGAAATACTTCCAAACCACGGACATCTCATACACCGGGCGAGCTAGCTTGTTAGCCACAGTTAGCGGCCTAGAGACTAGCGTGTTGTTGTTATACGTCATCAAGCACGCGCCTGTTAACGTCCCATGCTGCGTTCATGCACACTCGGAAATGCTGATGCCTACAGAACAAATATTGGTTATGAAAACCCGATACCGATATTTCCCGATATTACATTTTTAACTCAATATCGGCCGATAATATCGGCCCTCCGATAATATCGGACATCCCTAGTATATATTGCTCAGCAGGAAGTTGGGGAGTCTCTTAGCCACATTGCTGAAAAAGATTTTGGTCTCCACAGTGAGTAAGGAGATGACCCCAAACTGGTCGATGTTCAAAGACTTCTCCTATTTTGGGATGTCCACTCCCTCAGCATACCTCCATGGCTGGGCGACCATCCCTCTTCTCCAGATGACCTTCAGGGCCTTACAGAGCCTGTGTAGAAGCTTTGGGCAGTTCTTTTATATCTTGTAAGGTACACCACTTGGGCCTGGTGCTGAGCTTGACCTTGCACTCCTCACCGCTTCCTCCACTTAACTATGGGGTCCTTCAGGTTGAGAATTCTCATGTGGGCTCTGGTGGTGTCAGCAGTGCATCGCATGGCCCTAGTGGTCATTCACTGTTTGGGTCAGAATACGAGCCCTTGAGTTAGTTATTGATAGTGTCCTTGGAGCAGGTGAGTTGGCCAGTCCTCTTTTGGCCAAGGAGCTGCTTGGTCAGCTTGAAAGGATTGGCCAAAAATGCTGCCCTCCTTGCCCTCTCTTTTCTTCTCTTTCCTTCTCTTCCTGTGGAACTCAGCCCTGCAAAGGGTCAGGAGTTATTTCCTCAGGATTTCTGCTAGGCCAGCTCTCTCCACTTCCCCTGCTACCTTGTGTTACCTCTTAAGTAGCTTGAGTTCTTCCCTGAGGCCTTTGATTTTCCTCACTCTGTGGCTTAGAGTGTATGCCAATGGAGTGGATTTGGGCGTCACAGTTCTGAAATTGCTTAACTGCGATGTTCACTATGAGCGTGATCATCGTTGATGGTCCACATCCCCCTTGGCTGTCACTTCCAGGATCTGGCTCACATCCTCATCGAACTGGTGCTGTGAGGACTGGGGCCACTGGATCCTTGATTGGGCCAAAGGAGCACAGCCAGTTCTTGCGGCTGCCAGTTGCTGGCTTTGGAGGCTCTGTGTGTTGTCAGGAGGTGCTGTTTCTTGAGGGCGGCTTCGGGTGGCAGGCGAGCTGCTGGCAGCAGGTGTTGGCGACACTAGGAGGCTCTGGGCACTGTGGGTTGCCTCTGGGCCTGTTTTTGTGCGAAATACATGTCTGGACGGATGCAGTAATAAAAATTTATTTATTCCTGTAGTGACCACTACTTTAAACCTTTTCTACCCAGACTTCTCAACTGTGTTAAGCTGCATCCGTTATTTCTTTATATCTCTTTGATGTTTTGTCGTGTGGCACTGCTGCAGCACGCTAGACTTTTTTGACCTGTCTGTCATTTTGACTGACAGGTCATAAAAATCACGCCATAACCCATTTTTACCCATCACGTTAATTGTTTACCTCTGCCTATATCCCCCAGAATGACTTGCAGTTGTGGCTCGGGGTTTTCTTCCTATTTTTCTGTAACAGAGTTCAAGTGAAATTATTGAACATTCTATGGAACGAATTTTCTATTGATATTGATCACGTGTCTATCGTGATCTTGGCTAATTTCGTCATTATCGTTCTATCGCCCAGCCCTAGTAGTGACTTAAACAAAAGTAAAGGCACTATAGAAAATACTGAGGGGTGTGAATACTTGAAGCTGCACTGTACGTGACAATAATCACAATAATCACAATACTGGAAAATGTAGCCACATCAAATTTCCTTGGAGCCTCCAGGTGTGAAAAAGAAGCAGCTTTACTGAAACATTACTGACCGAGTGTCAGTATCAGACATGTGGGTTTCGGGGTCTGCTATGCACACGTAAAAGGGACAATGTGCTTCAAAACCCCCTGTGAAATAACAAATCACTTGAAAAAAGTGATAGAAGTGTATTATCATTCATAGTGACCATCAGCAGGCCATGGCAGAGCGCGTGTCCCTGTCGTCCATTTTGGCCAAGTCGCAAAATGATCTTCCAGCTAAGAGGATGAAGGACAGCCACCTGGAAGTGCACCTGCCGTTGGGCTCTGAGCCACAGCTCCGAGAGAAGTACCTGACCTTCCACAACACTGTCAGGTAAACACACAATGACCAGTGTACTGTATTTATTCATATACAGTTGAAACCAGTCTCAATAATGACAGAGAATTTCTTAGTGAATTTTTATTACATTCTTCAAAGTCAGAAGTTTACATACACAAATATTACTATTTCTTTAAACAATGAATGAAAGCCCTGATAATGATGCCATGGCTTTGGAAGCTTCTGATTGGTTAACAGACAACATTTGAGTTAATTGGAGGCACACCTCCAGGCGACTGTGGCTCAGGAGGTAGAGCAGGTTGTCCACGAACCAGAGGGTTAGCGGTTCGATCCCCGGAATGTGCCACATGTCGAAGTGTCCTTGAGCAAGACACTGAACCCCCAGTTGCTCCCAGTGCGTGACACTGGTGTGTGAATGTGTGCGTGCTTGTGTGAGTGAATGGGTAGATGTGTCTCTGACTGTAAAAGCGCTTTGAGTACCAATAGGTAGAAAAGCGCTATATAAAAGCAAGGCCATTTACCATTACTATTTACACCTGTAGATGTATTTTAAGGTTACACCTCAAACACACTGCTTCCTTGTTTGACATCATGGGAATGTCAAAAGAAATCAGCCAAGATATCTGGAAAAGAATTGTGGTGCTCCATCACACCGCTCAGGAAAGATTCAGTTCAATTCAGTTCAGTTTTATTGATATAGTGTCAATAACAATACAAATCGTCTCAAGACGCAGGGGGCAGCAGTAAACATTCTATATAGTAATAGCACAGAATTGCATGACTAGTAGTAGATAGGAAATTAGAGGGCAAGAGCTCCGTGCCAGAGAAAAGAAAGTGGAGGATGCGAGAGAGGAGAGAGAAGAAAGAAGGAGAACATGTGTTTGGTGCATTGTCACCCAGCAGCCGAGGCCTAGCAGCATATCTAAGGGATGGTTTAGAAAATACTGAAGGTTGTGAATACTTGAAGTTGCACTTGAAGCTGCCCTAACTATATGCTTGATCAAGCAGGAAAGTCTTAAGCCTGACCTTAAAAATCGAGAGAGTGTCTGCCTCCCGAACCCAAACTGGGAGCTGGTTCCACGGGAGAGGAGCCTGATAGCTGAAAGCGCTACATCCCATTCTACAGTCATGGCCAAAAGTTTTGAGAATGACACAATTATTTATTTAATTAATTAAGTCTGTTCCTTCAGGGTTTTTAGGTGTTTGCCAGATGTTTCTATGGTATAATGACATACAATTAGAAGCATTTCACAAGCATCAAAAGCTTTTATTGAGAATTACATGCAATAGGTCAATATTTGCAGTGTTGACCCTTCTTTTTCAAGACCTCTGCAATTCTCCCTGGCATGCTGTCGATCAACTTCTGAACCAAATCCTGACTGATGGCCGTCCATTCTTGCATAATCAATGCTTGGAGTTTGTCAGAATTTGTGGGTTTTTGATTGTCCACCCGCCTCTTGAGGATTGACCACAAGTTCTCAATGGGATTAAGAGTTTCCTGGCCAAGGGCCCAAAATCTTAATGTTTTGTTCCCTAAGCCATTTAGTTATGACCTTTTCTTTATGGCAAGGTGCTCCATCATGCTGGAAAAGGCATTCTTCATCACCAAATTGCGCCTGGATGGTTGGGAGAAGTTGCTCTCGGAGGACGTTCTGGTACCATTCTTTGTTCATCGCTGTGTTTTTAGGCAAGATTGTGAGAGAGCCCACTCCCTTGACCGAAAAGCAACCCCACACATGAATGGTCTCAGGATGCTTCACTGTTGGCACGAGACAAGACCGATGGTAGCGCGCACCTCGTCTTCTCCGAACAAGCCTTCTTCCAAATGCCCCAAACAATGGGAAAGGGGATTCATCAGAGAAAATGACTTCACCCCAGTCCTCAGCAGTCCAGTCCTTGTAACTTCTGCAGAATATCAGTCTGTCCCTGATGTTTTTGCTGGAGAGAAGTGGCTTCTTTGCTGCCCTCCTTGACACCAGGCCTTCCTCCAAAAGTCTTCGCCTTACTGTGCGTGCAGATGCACTCACACCTGCCTGCTGCCATTTCTGAGCAAGCTCTGTACTGGTGGTGGCCGATCCCGTAGCTGAAACAACTTCAGGAGACGGTCCTGCCGCTTGCTGGACTTTCTTGCGCGCCCTGGAGCCTGTTTGGCATCAGTTGAACCTCTCTCCTTGAAGTTCTTGATAATCCTATAGACGGTTGACTGAGGTCCAATCTTACTCGCTGCAATAAACTTCCCCGTTAGGCCCTTTTTGTGCAATGCAATGATGGCTGCACGTGTTTCCTTGCTGGTAACCATGACTAACAGATGAGGAACAATGGCACCATCTTCCAGTTCCAAGTGTCCAGTCACTCAATCCTGAGAGATTGATCTCCAGCCTTGTCCTCATCAACACCCACACCGTGTTAATGTGTGTGACACCTGTGTGTCATTGAAATTATGTTAGCTGGTCCTTTTGTGGCAGGGCTTAAATGCAGTGGAAATGTGGTTTTAGTGATAAAGTTCATTTTCAAGGCAAATAGGGACTATGCAAATAATTGCAGTTGAGTGGATCACTCCTCATAACATTCTGGAGTATACAAATTTCCATTATAAAAACTGAAACTGCAGACTTTGTAAAAATTAATAGTTGTGTCATTCTCAAAACTTTTGGCCATGACTGTACTTTTCTAGGAACCACAAGTAGGCCTGCACTTTCAGACAAAGTGATCTGTTGGGATGATATGGTACAGTGAGGCCTTTAAGATACAATGGAGCTAGGCCTTTGAGGGCCTTGTATGTAAGGAGGAGGATTTTAAATTCTTTTCTAGACTTTAAGGGGAGCCAGTGAAGAGAAGCTAAAACTGGAGTAATATGATCTCTCTTCCTGTCAATGCTCTTGCTGCGGCATTTGGAATCAGTTGGAGGCTTTTTAAAGAGCTATCTGGATAGCAAGACAGTAATGAATTACAGTAATCCTCTATGGCCTTCTTCTCTGTGGAAGCTCCATCGGACACTGCACTGTTCCCTACACACACCCCTTTGGAAGACTCAGACTTGATGCTGAGGGCGGTTCAGGAGTCTCACCTGGAGGAGCACGTAAAACCTCAATTACACAACCTGTTACGTAACAATGTTGATGTGTGTACAACCAAAGTAGGACGTACTAAGATACTGAAACATCAGATCTTTCTTACCAATCTGGTACCCATTCGACAGAAACCCTATCAAGTCTCCCCTCCTAAACAGAAGGTGATGAAGGAACTCATCGAGGACATGCTAGAAGATGACGTTATTGAACCTTCTTGTTCTGCATGGGCTTCGCCTGTAGTCCTGATTCCCAAAAAAGAAGGGAAACCAAGGTTTTGTGTTGATTTCCGAAAAGTGAATGATAACACAGTCACCGAGGCTTATCCCTTCCCACAATCCAGGAGATATTGGATAGTCTCTCAGGTGCTGTTGTTTTCTCTTCACTTGATCTAAACAGTGGCTACTGGCAAGTGGAGCTGGACACAGAGGTGAGGGAAATCACAGCCTTTATATGCCCTCATGGACTGTTCCAATTTAAAGTAATGCCATTTGGACTTAAGAATGCCCCTGCCACCTTCCAGAGGCTCATGGAGAGAGCCCTAGGAGAGCTGAAGGGACTCATCTGTTTTGTCTACTTGGATGACATTATCATCTTCTCTTCGTCCTGAACAGCATTTTTATGATGTCCAAGCTGTCCTGGACAAATTACGAAATGCAGGCCTCCCTGTGAACATGAGGAAAAGTAAACTGCTCAGAACCTCTTTGAAATTTCTGGGCCACATTGTCTCTGGTACAGGAGTCCATGTTGACCCAGACAAGATTGAGGCTGTGCAGAACTTCCCCGCACCCACCAACCTGAAAGCCCTACAAAGGTTCCTGGGTATGGCTGGGTGGTATCACCGATTCGTCCCCAACTTTTCCCAGATTGCAGAACCACTCAATGCCCTAAAGAAAAAAGGAGCAAAATTCAGCTGGTCACCTGCCTGCCAAACAGCGTTTATTACCCTGAAAAATCACCTGGTTAAACCACCTGTCCTGGGCCATCCAAACTTCAACGCTCCCTTTGTGGTATATACCGACGCCAGTGAGAAGGTAGACTATTCACAGTAGTTACCGACCATGCCGTCGGCATTTCTCCTGCAGAGCTTAATCTTGGTCGTTCCCTCAGAGGACCTCTAGACGTGATGCTGCGACCTCAGGAAGCTACTCCTGACACCCCTCCATACACCAAAATCACACAGCTAAAAGATCGCTGTTCCTTTGTTAAAAAAAATCTGGACTCTGCTCGTCAACGGCAAAAAAGAAACTATGACAAACACTGGTGTGACCTTGAGTTTCAGGAACAGGACAGAGCCTGGTTGAGAGCCCATCCTCTCTCCAAGGCTGAAAAATAATTTGCCGCCAAATTAGCCCCAAAATGGCAAGGGCCATATCGTGTAGTGGAACAAGTTGGGCCTGTGAATTACAAAGTTGTTTTAGAACATGCAGGCCAAGACTTAAAAGTTGTCCACATTTCCCGTCTCAAACCTTGCTATCCGACTGCTCAGGATCTCCAGGAACAGGAGAAGAAACAACTTCTTGAAATCTTCAAGGAGGAGTCGGATGAAGAGGACTTCCTTGGGTTCACAGAGTCCTCCTGTTCTACATCTAATGGAGGATGGATGAAAGAATCTGCAGAGAAATCCCAAACTTACAATTCTGACAATACCTCTGATTCAGACAATGACTGTGGTTACAAACCCCACACTAGCACAACTACTGCGCCTTACCTTTGGCCAGCTTCTGCTAAGGGGGAGGAGTGTAGCGCCCGCAAGGCCGAATCACATTGCTAGACACCTGCTCTCTAATACACACCTCCATTCATGGCTTCCTCCGTCATCCACCCACATTCATCGCCTACTCCAATGGAAATAATCCACCGATCAGCGCGTACTTTGAATCCGTCCCAGGAAGTGCATTTAGGTAGAGTCACCGCGAGTCTCCCGTAGTTAGAATGAGAGTCAGAACGAGGAAAGTCCGTGAAGGAGAAGAGCGACAGCGGTCCATAATCCTCTGGCTGGAGTTCCGTCGGCACGATTGCCGCTTGGATTTGTTTATTTCCCTGTCGGATCAGCTGGCTCAGGAGTCGGGATACCGTGCCGTGGAGCAACATTCGACTTCTACTGACTGACTGACTACGTTCAAAACTTCGGTACCGTGAGTACCCGGTGTGCATTTTTTGTTTTTATATGGCCCGTTGCACCGCGACAAGAGACGCTGGTTGTTTTCGGTTGTTTTGAGTTATTTCCTTATTTTGTGTTGAAGCCCGTGGTAAAACCCGGAGCGGAATTTTGAGTTATTGTTTTGGCACACCTACTGGACTGAACCTTGAGACTGTAGAACACTGGGACGGACTTTTGCGCTACTGACTGAACTGGGGTTGGGAAACAGAATAAGGCGCATTCCCATTTTGTTTGTTGTTGGTTGTGGCACTGTGAAAATTGTGAATAGTGGAAAATATATATTGAAAATCACATTGCTGGGTGGTGTATTGCTTGTGTGATTTATGCGTGCATTTGACCTGCATGGTTATTGTTTTGTATGGTTTGACAAACAATGTTTTGACTGGCACCCCAACATTAAAAACTCGTCAAACCCGTTACACCAGTCTGGATGACGCAAATGCATGAATTCGTTTTTCAGCATCACTCTGAGACAGGATGTTCCTAATTTTGATGATATTACGCAGGTGAAAGAAGGCAGTCCTTGCTTTATGGGACATTTAAAGGACATATCCTTGTCAAATATAACACCAAGATTTTTCAAAGTAGTACTGGAGGCCAAAGTAATGCCATCCAAAGAAACCACGTGATAGATAATGGATCTCTGAGATGCTTAGGTCCAAATACAATAAACTTTTGTTTTGTCTTAGTTTAAAAGTAGTAAATTACAGGTCATCCAAGCCTTTATGTCTTTAAGGCATGCTTGGAGTTTAACCAGATGTTTAGTTTCATCTGGTTTCATAGATAAATATAGCTGGGTGTCGTCTGCATAGCAGTGAAAGTTTATGCTATGCTTTTTAATAATCTTGCCTAATGGCAACATGTATAATGTGAAGAGTATTGGTCCTAGTAAGGTTCTATGTCCCAGAGATGAACGTGTTTTGGTCCAAAATGTGCAAATCAACCCCAGAAGAAAAGCTAAAGACCTTGTCAAGATGATGGCTGAAGCTGGTAAGAGTGTCATTCTCCATGGTGAAACAAGTCCTGTACTGACATGGGCTGAGAGGCCACTCAGTGAGGAAGAAGCCATTACTCCAAAAGCAACATAAAAAAGACAGATTACTGCAAATACGCAGGGAGACAAAGATTTTTGAAGACATGTGCTGTGATCTGATGAAACTAAAGTGTAACTGTTTGGCCATAATGACCATCGTTACATTTGGAGGAAAAAGGGGGAAGCTTGTAAGCCTGAGAACACTATCCCAACTGTGAAATATGGAGGTGGTAGCATCATGTTGTGTGGATGTTTTGCCGCTGGAGGAACTGGTGCACTTCATAAATTAGATGGCATCATGCGGAAAGAACGTTATGTGGAAATATTGAAGCAACATGTCAAGACATTAGCCAGGAAGCTAAAGCTTGGGCGCAAATGGGTCTTCCAAATGGACAATGACTCTATGCATACTAGGGTAGTTACAAAGTGGCTTAAGGACAACAAAATCAATGTTTTGGAGTGGCCATCACAAAGCCCCAATCTCAGTCTCATAGAAAATCTGTGGGCAGATGTAAAAGGGTGTGTGCAAGTGAGGTGGCCTACAACCCTGTCTCAGCTACACAAGTTCTGTCAGGAGGAATGGACCAGAATTCCAGCAGACTATTACGAGATGCTTGTGGAAGGATACCCAAAGCATTTGACTCAAGTCATACAATTTAAAGACAATGCTACCAAATACTAAGGAAATGTATGTAAACTTCTGACTTTGAAGAAAGTAATAAAAAACTCTCTAACAAATTCTCTCTCTCATTACTGTGTCATTTAGCAAATAGAAACTGCCTGGTCCACCTCATCCCATCCTACAGGCAAAAGCTGAAATCTGCTAAGCCTGCAGTGAAAACTGTGAAGAGAAGGACCGACGAGTCAAAGATGCAGTTACAGGCCTGCTTTGACTGCACTGATTGGAGCGTCTTTGAAGCAGCAGCCTCAGACCTGGATGAACTGACTGACACTGTGACATCCTACATCGGCTTTTGTGAGGACATGTGCGTGCAGACCAAAACCTTCTGCACATTCAACAACAACAAACCATGGTTCACCGCAGAACTGAGACGACTACGCCAGGACAAGGAGGAGGCCTACAGGAGTGGGGATCGGGATCTGTACAAGCAGGCCAGGAACAAGCTGACAAAGGAGATCAAGGCAGCAAAGAGGATCTACACCGAAAAGCTGAAGGACCGCTTTTCTGCCAGAGACACCCCTACAGTTTGGAAAGGCCTGCAGACCATTACCAACTACAGGAGACCACCCCCCCCCACCCTGTGGGGAGCCCCCGCCTGGCAGAGGACCTCAGTGACTTCTACTCCAGGTTTGAAAGGACTTTCACACCTGTCACTTCACACCTCTCCATCACAAAAGGTCTAGCAGCACCACAAACCACACCCGACCCCCTGCCTGTGCTGAGGATCTGCGAACAGGATGTGCGTCAGCTCTTTCAGAGACCGAGGATTAGGAAGGCCCCGGGACCCGATGGAGTGTCTCCGTCCTGCCTGAAAGTCTGTGCTGACCAGCTGGCTCCCATCTTCACTCAGATCTTCAACAACTCCCTGGAGCTGTGCAAGGTCCCTTCCTGCCTCAAACGCTCCACCATCATCCCGGTTCCCAAGAAGTCCCCTGTCACAGGATTAAACAGGTACAGACCAGTCACCCTGACATCTGTAGTCATGAAATCCTTTGAACGACTGGTGCTGGCCCATCTGAAGGACATCACAGACCCCCTGCTAGACCCCCTGCAGTTTGCCTACAGAGCAAACCGGTCAGTGGATGATGCAATCAACATGGCTCTCCACTACATCCTGCACCACCTAGACTCTGCAGGGACCTACGCACGGGTCCTATTTGTGGATTTCAGCTCTGCGTTCAACACCATCGTCCCGGAGCTCCTCCACACTAAACTGTCCCACCTCACTGTGCCCCCCCTCCACCTGTCAGTGGATTACCAGTTTCCTGACCGACAGGCCTCAACAGGCCAGTCCCAACAGTTAACTCATTCAGGTTCCTTGGGTCCACAATTTCACGGGACCTGAGGTGGACCTCCCACATAGACTCTGTGAGGAAGAAGGCCCAGCAGAGGCTGTACTTTCTGAAAGTTCAACCTGCCTCAGGAACTGCTGATCATCTTCTACACCACAATAATCCAGTCTGTCCTGACCACGTCCATCACTGTCTGGTTTGGATCCTCCACCAGGCAAAACAGGGACAGACTGCAGAGAACAGTCAGGTCTGCAGAGAGGATCATTGGCACCGATCTTCCCTCCATCCAGGACTTGTACCGGTCCCGGGTCAGGAAGCGGGCCAGGAAAATCTCCACAGACACCTCACACCCTGGTCACAAACTGTTTAGACTCCTCCCCTCAGGCCGGCGCTACAGAGCACTGTACACCAAAACCACCCGTCACAAGGACAGTTTCTTCCCTCGGGCTGTCGCTCTGATGAACTCTGAGCAGTCACAGAGTGTGAGTCCACCCACATGAACAACAGACAATAACCCTTTACTGTACATATTCACTGTACAATAACCCCGGTGTATATATTATCTTATATTTTATATTCAGAGTGAGATTTATTTTATTTTATTGTGTTTTATTTTATTTTTATTCTATTCTTATTTCGCTATTTAAGTTGTACTAGAGAGTAAAGTTACCGGAGTCAAATTCCTTGTATGTACTTGGCCAATAAAGCTGAATCTGATTCTGAAATAATGTTGGTACTCCTAACTTACCTAAAACAGCAGAGGTTTAGTCTAATTTAACTAAAATCAAGGGTTAAAAGGGGTTTATGTGTCTTTTAACATTTATGTAAAAATCTGGTTTCAACTGTTTTTTCCTTTAACTGACCTTCTGTCTTGTGTAAGGTTTGGACGGATCCTGGAGGACTTGGACAGTTTAGCAGGTATCACATCACACTGTAATCTTTCTTCAGAATAGACAGAGAATAGACTCAAATAGAGTCAAACACTAACAAATGTGTCCTCCTATTCTTTCTCCTCAGTCCTCATCTCGTACTCTCACACCTATAACCCGGCTCTAAAGAAATCTCCACTGTCGATTGTCACTGCCCTGGTGGATAAGATCGGTAAGATTCTTTTGCACATGTTACATAATCGTACCATCAGCTTTGTTTCATTTCATCGAGAGACCTGTAAGCTCTTTTTGCTTTGTGGGTCAGACATGAGGCAGCACGTCATCTATCCTGACTGCGACATCAAGTTTACTGGTAATGTGACGTGGGTAGGAAGGACGTCTATTGAAGCAAAGATGCACATGTCACAGGTAGACACACTCATACTCACAATGGCATGTATTTTGAAGCACATGAATGATTCTTTTTCCTCCTTCAGTACATTGATGGAGCCTATACCCCCGCTCTGGACGCTACGTTTGTCATGGTAGCGCGAGACCCAGAGAACAAGAGGTAAAGTCTACACTTTTACTCCTCTATATTTAGTTAGAAGCGTCAGGAGCTGTATTCCTGTTATCCAGTAATTTCCAGACTTTGACCGGTAAAATCTCCTGATATTGTTTAACCCCGCCAGTCAAAATGTCTGGTGAAAATACCCCTCCAAGCAAATTTTTTATTTTATTAAAATACGCAATTTTATTGGTCATTTTGGCAAAGAAATTTCAAATGAGGATAAGTTGGCTCCGACTATACAGCCCCGCTCATCGATGCCACTAGAGGTTTCTCTCTGCTGAATAGCGGTGGAAAAAAGATTCAGGATCTGAAATTCTCTGGAGATGCACTCCTCTTGGAATTGCAGCATTACACCTTTTGCAAATTTCTATCAGTGGGTCTTTTTATAATATTTATTTAATTATTTTATATATTGAAATTAATCCGAAGGGCAGACATGCCTGTGCTGGCTGCGGTTGTTGCTTGCCTCAACACAACTTCCCATTTCGGCTGTGTTGTTTTGGTGACTTTCAGAAAAGAATTCGGTGGCCGAATATTCGGTGCATCCCTAATAAACTGACATGCATTGATATCTTTCTTATATGGCTTTCTTATATTTCTTTAGCATAAGCTCAATAATTTCAGATAACATTTGCCTGAAATGTCAAACGTTTGCCCAGAAAATTGAAAACCTGTTTTCTAGCGGAAACCTAGAAGAGTTTCCCTTCCCTCCCAGCTTTATACAATTATTATCATGATATTTATTATTACTATTTATTATTAGAAGCACATTAAACATTAAAAACACATTATACAGCATGGCTGAACAAGGGCATTGCGAAACTACAGGACTTATATGAGGAATATTCTCTAATGTCATTCAGTAATTAGTGCCGAGTGCCTATGTCAAGAGGCCACTCTTGATCTTCTGCGTGTTTCTTTGCAGTTTTATTAGTGCCGAGTGCCTATGTCAAGAGGCCCCGCCATAGGCACGAGGCAACTCTTGATCTTCTGCGTGTTTCTTTGCAGTTTTATTTTTCATTTTCCGCCCTTTTTCGCCTATTAATGCAGGCCGAACCGGCCAGAGGACCCCAACACATGATATATCGAAACGTGTGTTTTGATCCCGAATCCTATGCTATTACTTGGATAAGCGATTGACGAGTTTTTCGCGAATTTATTCGCGAAAAAAGGCGAAAAATTTCCCATTCAAATGAATGGGAGACCCCGAAAAAAAAAAAAAATCAACAGGCATTTTTAACAATCAACTGCTCTGGCATACTTTCATCCAGAGACTTAATTTAAACTTTAAAACGTAGACACTCTTGTCTTCTCTTCAGAGATTCCCTTCACTTATCGACACCTTTTACCGTTTTTAAACTATGAATCCTCAAAGTGGTGTAGGGTTTTACTCAAATTTCGGGGTTTATAATGGGTGTGTATTGCGCGGAATGTTCGCGCTAGAGTGGATGACATCATCAGCTAGAGTGTGGAGAAGAGAAGAACATTAGGCAAAAAATAAAATAGAAACTGCTCCCGTGGCCACAACTTTCACACCACAGACATAATTTATACATAGAAACGTAGGAAAATTTGTCTTCTCGCTCACAATTCATCTGCTAAAGCTGTAAGTCTTATAGTTTTGGCGTGAGACACAAAGCTGCGCCAGCAAACCCCTTCCTCGCTCCATAGACTGCAATGTTAAATTTGTGGAGGAAAGCAGAAGCAATCCTTTGTTTTAAATCGCTTTAAATAGCTCACATTTCTTCATTTTACCCACAAACTGCATACCTAGACGTTCAGGAAAGCCTCAAGATGCCCAAAGTGAAGTCGGTTCAACGATTGGACACACGGTTTGGCCACAAGGCCTTCCTGTTCGAGGCCGTGGTTTCAGCATTTTCGCCCACTCTAGTCGTTTTCTAACTGATATTCAAACTGGTAACCGTGGCAACCAGGGGCTCCACAGAAAGAGGCGGGAAAACATAAGTAACTGGTCTGTAGGGCGGCCATTTTGGGGCAATGTTAATGGAAACAGCCCACTCGGGCAACTTCTAACTGAAGTAACTGGTCTGTGGGGCGGCCATTTTGGCTTTTGGCACCCAAGTTGAACAATGACAGGTGTCTGTCTGTCATTGGCTAGCGCGTCATGCTAATTGCTAACATTAGCGGCTAATGCTAATTTTTAGTGGGTAGAAATTGGTGGTAGCATTAGTGGCAGCATTAGCATGTTAGCGAATAGCATATTAGCAATTAGCATGTTAGCATTAGCATGTTAGCAATTAGCATCTACTTAATTTTTAGTGGCTTAAAAGTCATGCTAACACTAAACCAATGTTAAAATAATTGGCTAGCGCGTCATGCTAATTGCTAACATTAGCGGCTAATGCTAATTTTTAGTGGTAGAAATTGGTGGTTGCATTAGTGGCAGCATTAGCATGTTGGCGAATAGCATATTAGCAATTAACATGTTAGCATTAGCATGCTAATAATTAGCATGTATTTAATTTTTAGTGTCTAAAGAGACATGCTAACACTAAACTAATGCTAAAGTTAGTGGCTAGCGCGTCATGCTAATTGCTAACATTAGCGGCTAATGCTAATTTTTAGTGGCTAGAAATTGGTGGTTGCATTAGTGGCAGCATTAGCATGTTGGCGAATACCATATTAGCAGTTAGCATGTTACCATTAGCATGCTAACAATTAGCATTTATTTAATTTTTAGTGTCTAAAGAGACATGCTAACACTAAACTAATGCTAAAGTTAGTGGCTAGCACGTCATGCTAATTGCTAACATTAGCAGCTAATGGCAACAGCCCACTCGGCACTTCAAAAATTTCCGCGGGAATTTTCTAGTTAAGTTTAATATACCGCAGAAACACTTCTTTAAGTATTTACAACTTAGAAGTTTTATTCTAGCTAGGGTTGCAAAGGGGTGGAAAATGTCCGATAAATTACCAGAAACTTTCCATGGGAAGTTAAACTGGGGAATTTTGGAAATATTCCAAATTAGAAACTTACCATGGGAATTATGGGAATTATTGGGAATTTATGGGAATTAACTGGAAATTGGGGGTAATTTAAACAAACTGTATCATATCCAAACATAAATGTAAATATTTTTTGTCATGGAGTCAGAAGAAACGGCATCAAATTTGAGGTAGCTACCACCATAATTAGCTAGCCTCTTAAATTGTCAATGAAATGAAAAATAGCTTTCATTTAGCACCTAACTTACCAGCTAGTTAGCTACTGTATTATTACATTTTTATTTAATATTTGCAAGTTAAACATTAATAACGTTATAGATCAAATATATTTACCCCTTGATATTATCAAAACTTACTTGACTTTATATAGTCCACGGGCACTAAATGTGTGGCTTCAATAGTCTTGTGCTTTGAGCTCAAAAGTGTGGCCTCCAGGCTTCAAGAAATCACCTGTGCATGTGATGGAGGAATGCAGAGTGCATGTAGGGGGCGTGCCCTCAATAGCCCTGCAGTAAGCAGAGTGCTGTGTGCATGTGATTGAGGAGTGTACTTGCATTAAATCTGGTTGTTTTAGCCAAGACTATGCTACAATATATTCCCACCAACTATATTTAAGTTCCCTGTTAAGGGCCAACCTTCAACTTTGTAAATTTCTTATTATCTGTGCACGCGTGGCACATATATTGTTATTGCTCGCGTTTATTATCTGTGGTGCACTGGCTGCGCCTGCCTGCAGGGGCGTGGCACATATATTGTTATTGCTCGCGTTTATTATCTGTGCCGGTGCACTGGCTGCGCCTGCCTGCAGGGGCGTGGCACATATATTGTTATTGCTCGCGTTTATTATTCTTATTAGCTTCTTCCGTAATTTTTCGGTTCGCTTCTCCTCCCAGAGTTTTGGAGAAATATAGACGAATTGTATATGGAGACGTGCGCATTGATTGGGACAAGTGTTTTTACGGTTTTTACAAGCTTTTACGGTTTGGTCGGGGTCGCAGTTTACGTTTTGGTGAAATTTTGGAAAAAAATTAAAAAATCGTCGTTTATAATGGGGCTCTATGGGCCCACTCTAGCCGCACTCTAGGTTCAGAGTTTCGTCGAAATTCAGAAAAAAAAAGGTTTCAATCTCACGTGGTGGCCACAGTTTCCGAGCTACACAGATAAAAAATACATAAAAACGTAGGGATTTTTGTTGGCTTTCAGATGATATGTGTTTTATTCGGGTGGGACCTACGGTTTGGACCGCAGGCTCCTCCGAGCGAGGAGTGCGCCGACAGCTTTTCGAATTTTTCCCCATTCGTGTGTATGTGGAAAACGAGAGGGATTTCTCGACGATTTTTCTCGTCGCATGCCTTTCTTTCCAAAACGACTACGGCCACAATTTTGGCAGCACATGCGTGGGAACAACACTAAATTGTAGAAAACCCTCGGCCGACGCTCACAATGTATTCGTTTTCTCGATAGGACTTGTAGTTTTCGAGATATGAGCGTTTGTTCTGACACCGAATCCTAGGGAGAGGGAGAGAAGGGGAGTGAATATATAGAATATCATGTACGCATAGCGTAGCCATGGCAACGCCCCCCAACGAGCAGGCAGAGCACAGGTGCGCAGAGACAGTGGAGGGAAAAGAGTCACGATCTGCCAAAAGATTAGGGTCTGTCAGTGTATTACAATGGGGAGGCAGAACACCCCATACAGGAGCACATTCACACAGACGCAGAGTGCCAAAACATTATGAACCCTGAACCGATCCTGATGAACAAACACATCGCAGGTGTGCACGCAGAAGGCTGAGGGACACAGAGGGAGACGATATGCCAAAACATTATCACCCCCCCTCCCCTTCCCACTATAGCATTACAGACACAGATTGACAAAACATTAGGGACTCTCCTCAGTCTATTACAATGGGGAGGCATAACACCCCATGACCCCCCCCCCCCACCTCCCTCTCTTCCTCCCTCCCTATCTCCCTCCCTCCCTCCCTCCCTCTCTCCCTCTCTCCCTCTCCCCCCTCCTTCTCTCCCTCTCTCCCTCCCTCCTTCCTTCTCTCCCTCTCTTCTTCCCTCTCTCCCTCCCTCTCTCCCTCCCTCTCTCTCCCTCCCTTCCTTTCTCCCTCTTTTCCTCCCTCCCTCCCTCCCTCCCTCCACTCTTCCTCTCTCTTACAATTACAATGAGGAGGCAGAACACCCCCCCCCCCCCCCCCACACACACACACACACACACACCCTTCAGTTGTTGCTTTCACACAGCTGCTAATCATAGCTCCTCTCATTGACTGAATGACAACTTCTCAGTCATGTTTGACGTTTTCCTTTACTTTAAATACAAATTATATCTGGCTGCTTTGCTGCAACTCTTGACAGAACATCCCTGACACGTTTCCTTCACCTTATTAGGTGCTAACAGACGTTAACGGCTAGCTGCCCAATGATTTAGCCGACGGCTAGCCTTCAAAAGTAGCTCATGTATGTTAGCGAGCTAGCCGCGGCTAACGCGGAGCTAGCGGCGGCTAATCGCTAGCTAACCGCCAGTTACTGTAGACCGCAAGCTAACGTGGAGGCTAGTGGGGTTAGCCTCTGGCTAATTCGCCGCGACGCTAGTGGGAGCCTACCACAGTCAACAGACCAGCACTGAAGTTAACACATAATGTTGAAGTTGTGGACATTGATGTCGGGTAGTCGAGCGGTTAATAACGTGAGCTACTATACGGGAGGACAGGGTTCGAATCCAGGTTGGGGCAAGGTGTTCAATGTATGAGGCCTACCTCAGGACCGTCAGAGTGCTGACTAATGTTTTTCTTTATATATATAATTGCCGCCCCCACGCCATTTTAGCATGGCAGTAATAGACTGCCAAAACATTATGACCACTTAACGCATTACAGGACTATATTAGGGTGCCAGAACCTCACACTATGTCCCCCCACGTCATTTTAGCATTAGAGTAAAAGGCTGCCAAAACATTATGACCACTTCTCTCATTACAGGACTACAGGAGGGTGCCAGAACCTGACACTATGACCCACCCACTCCATTTTAGCATGAAAGTAACAGCCTGCCAAAACATTATGAACACTCACTCCATTACAGGGCTATAGTAGCGTGGCAGAATCTGACACTATGATTCCCCCATTCCATTTTAGCATGACAATAACAGACTGCCAAAACATTATGACCACTTCTGTCATTACAGGACTATAGTACAGTGGCAGAATCTGACACTGACCCCCCACTCCATTTCAGCATTACAGTAACAGACTGCCAAAACATTATGACCACTTAAAGCATTACAGGAGCATATTAGAGTGGCAGAATTCTATGACATCAAACTCGCAACCAACATAAGCACGCACACATCACCGGCACAGTCAAAATTTCCGCAGGAATTTTCTAGTTCCTGTATATTCCCGTTAATTCCCATGGAAAGTTTCCAACTTTGAAAATTCACGGAACTTTGCAGCCCTAATTCTAGCACACTTAAACAATTCAGTGCATCAACCCCCACTCTCCATCCTAGAAACTCATGTTACAAAAAACTGTTTTGGTAAAAGACTGGTCTCCCAGTTTTATAGCGTGTTAGTTGGAAACCATAAGGAAAACTCTGATAGTAAAAGACGGGAGTGGATAAGTGACTTACAAGAAGATATTTCATCTACTGAATGGGGTAAAATATGTTTAAAAACACACACTCAAACCATTAACACTCGTTTGAGAATGATACAATTTAATTGGATAATGCAAACATACATCTCCCCTGTACAATTAAATAAATTTGATCCTAATATACTTGATCTATGCTATAAGTGTAATAGGCATCAGGGTACACTATACCACTGCCTGTGGAAATGTGAAGAGATTCAAAAATTTTGGAGCTCAGTGTTAAAATATATCTCTCAGATCACAACTTCCCCTGTACCGCGTTGCCCTAAGTTATGCATTTTAGGCTTGTATCCAGATGACTGTACTCTGTCATGTGAGGAAAGAAAAATGGTCAATCTTTGTTTGCTACAGGCCAAACGCTGTATTGCATTATATTGAGAGAATGTTGGTTGTAGGGCTGCTCGATTTTGGATAAAATGAGAATCACGATTTTTTTGGTCAAGATTGAAATCACGATTCTTCAAACGATTCTTTTTGAGTTTGAAAATAATATGCATTTATTTGGGATTTCGGCAAAAAAAACTGACTAACTGTATTTTTTAGTTCTTTTTACATTTTTTTTTTTTTTACCTCCAATACATTGCTGTGAGCTATTTGTCAAAATTACTGTCAGTTCCCACTGTAGCACCAAAGACGGCAATTCTACACCTTTTGAATGAGAATTTAAGTTAGCATCGAGCGGACAGCCCTCAGGATACTGGTATTTGCCTAATGTGTTGTTGCCACCCATTCAGTCTACACCAGTAGCAGCTGCAATAAAAATATGAGGACAAACGTGCTGCTTAAATGGTCTTTATTATAAAGACAATCAGAACTGTAGTCCTTAAGGTGCAATTTTTTTTAATGCTATCTATTTCAGTATTTTTACAAACTTGAAACAACTCACATCAAATTCCAAAAAAGGAACCTAAAGAGAAAAGACTGCAAAAATGTATGTTGTCATGTTCGATGTGCGGACTTTCTTTTTCAAACCGGGCGGGCAAAGTTTACAGACAAAAGTCACGTTTCTACCGTCTGCGTCAGTGCGGGTTCATGGACTTTCGTTCATTGAACGCGATCAGGCACAACACTGGATGCACATTTTGCACATTATGTGTGCCTGTGCTTCGTCGGATTCTTCGAATCCGAAGTGTTGCCATACAAGAGAACTTTTTTACCCTTTCTATCGAAAAAACGGTACCGTCCTCCCGCATTGAATGCTCTGGGGGAGCGAATGAATTGCGCATGCGTGTCTCTTTCAGGAAAAAACTCACAGACAACGGAAAATGGCGAAAGAATCGTTCCAACTCGATTTTACACTAGTGAATGCATTCTCGTAGTCCTGTACTAAATCCTATCTGTCCAGTCATCCAATTGGATGCGACACATGCTGCATGTTCTCTTGCATTTGGATCGGGAAATGAGGCAGAGTACAAAGCTGCAAAGTACGGACTGAGAAAAGCCATCACAGTGGCCAAGAGGCAGTAGAGAGAGAGAAGCTGGACAGCTTCTATTCTACTGCTGACTCCAGGCAGATGTGGCAGGGCCTGCAGCACATCACTGACTACAGGACCACCACTAGCACCATCAGCTCCTTGGACAGCCTGCCGGATGACTGCAACACCTACATCCGCTTTGAGACCTCTAGCCCAGCACGGAGAGGAGGCACACACACACCTGGACCATGCTCTCTCTCACCTCCATCTTTAAGCTCTCTCAGCTAGAGCACCGTACCCTCATGCTTCAAGACAACAACCATCGCCAACCAAGAAGAGCCCACCAACCTCCCTGAATGATTACAGGCCAATAGGACTCATCCCAGTCATTATGAAGTGCTTCAAGAGAATGGCAGGTCCATCTTGGACGCTGTCACTGCACTGCAGTGATAGGACGCATCACTGGCGGAACGAAGCAGCCTGTCGGACGGTGGTGGCCAGTCTGGTCGCATGGTGTGAGGACAACAACCTCATCCTCAAGGTTGTTGTCCTTTGTCCAACAAATTTGCTGGATCTCTATTGATTTTGTTGTGATTTTTAGGGAGCCATTCAATGAAGTTGCAGGATCACTATAGTTTTTCTTCTGATTTTTATTATTGTTAGAGGTCCATGCAAAAACGTTGCAGGATCCCTATTGATTTTTATTTTTATTCTTCTTATTTACTATTAGGATTTTTCTTTTTCTGATTAGCTTAAAGTGTCTGCCCAGGACAAACTGCAAGGGCGAGAGGCAAACCTGGTAACTTGGTTGAAGTCCTAGCGTGTCACTTTTCCAAGGTGTCAATACACATGCCTACTGCTAGGTGGCGCTACAATAGGCCAGTTTACATTTTGGCTCATATCTTGAGAACTGTGTACCTTAGAGACAACTGTGTACCTTGTAAAGTATATACCCAAACTTTGTCAAACTTCATATCATTGACAGTAATATGATTCTGTACAAGCACCCCAAACGTTTGTGACCCTTGGTCTCTGGGGGTGCTACAAAAGCAGCATTTCAGTATCTCAAAAACTACAATAGCTAACTTCATCAAATGGCATACACAATCTGTAAAATATTGTCTAGACGCCCATCAGGTTGTTTGACATTACGTTTACAGGGTGCGGTACAGGTGCCATGGACACATTTCATTTGACAAGGCCTATAAGAAGTATTCACTTAATCCTTATAAAAGTATGCAGTCGTCATTGTAATATGCTTGTGTATAATCATGCCAAGTTTCATGAAATACACAATACTATAACCACTACATGCATATCTTACAAACCACCACAGTAAAATGCTTGAAATTTGAAATTAATAATCTTGACACTTAACCTCCTGTCAGGTCTTTTCCCACCTTCTTTAGTCTGTGACTTCCTCTACTGGCAGACTGAGGCAATGGCATCTGTGGAAGACTGCACACAAGCCCACCAAATTTTGTTGTTTCTGACCCGCCTGACTCTCATTCACTTTTTAGACAAAGGATTCCTTCACAGATGCTTTGCCTCCTTTCAGACCATGTTCCACCTGCTTATACCTCTGCACCACTGGGGACGGCTTCGCCCCGACATGGACCCCTCTATGATCGCTTGTCATCATCTAGTTCTTCTTGTCAAGTTGCATGACATTACATCAACAGGGGGCGCTACAGATGACACAGACACTTTTCATATGACTTTAAGGTTTAGAACTTGAAGTTTTCACTCAGTCCTTAGCAGCTGTCATTATAATATGTTTGCTTACAGTCATGCCAGATTTCGTGAAATTCAGGCTGTTGTGGGCACTACATGTTTATATCTCACAGGTGGATGACTCCTTACAAGCCCACCAAGTTTCATGCAATACGTTCTATAGGGGGTGCTACTGGTGACTTATGCGTCTGCGTCCTGCTCAAGGATCACTTCGCCACGTTGGTCTTCTCCTTACAAGCCCACCAAGTGCCGTGCAATGCGGTCTATAGGAGGTGCTACCAGTGACACTTTACCTCCTGTCAGATATGACTCACTCTAGTGGCAGACTGAGGCAATAAGATAAGATATGTTTTATTAATCCCATGTATGGGAAATTTCCTTGTCACAGTAGCGTGGAGTTTGACAAAAAATATATATACAGAAAACAGTGACAACTTAGACAGGGAAATGGTTACCTTAAAAAACACAAATACAGAATTTTTTGAAAAATATATACCAAAAAAATATACAAGAAATACAATACTCTGAAAAGATATATAAGGAAGGCACTAGAAATATAAAGACATTCTGTATATACAGCATGGTGGTGGAGTGACTTTACAAATAAATAGTTGCTTAAAAAAACTTTGAAGAAAAAAACTGAGCTGGAGAGGTAGTGGTTTGTGCAAAAAATCAGTGCAAAAAGCAGATATATTTGTGCAAAGGTACAGTTATTATTTACTCAGGCTGGTGTTGTACAGCCTGATGGCAGCTGGAATGAACGACCTGCGGTAGCGTTCCTTCCTGCAGCGTGGATGCAGCAGTCTGCCACTGAAGGAGCTGCTGAGGTCTGAAACAGTCTAATGCAGTGGGTGAGAGGGGTTGTCCATGATTGATGTCAGCTTGGCTAATATCCTCCTCTCACCCACCTCCTCGATGGAGTCCAGAGGGCAGTCCAGCACAGAGCCGGCCTGTCTGACCAGTTTGTTCAGTCTCTTCCTGTCCCTCTCTGAGCTTCCACTGCTCCAGCAGACCGCTGCATATAAGATGGCAGAAGCCACCACAGAGTCATAAAAAGTCCTTAGCAGTGCCCTGCACACTCCAAAGGACCTCAGTTGTCTAAGCAGGTGGAGATGACTTTGGCCCTTCTTGTTCGTGTTATGTGTCCAGTCCAGTTTATTGTTAAGGTGAACACCCAGGTACTTGTAATCCTCCACGACCTCGATGTCCAAGCCCTGGATGCTCACCGGTGCAGTCAGATGTTGTTTTCTACTGAAGTCAATCACCACCTCCTTTGTCTTGCTGGCGTTGATGTGCAGGTGGTTCAGAGCACACCAGTCCACAAAGTCGGCGATGACCTCCAGGTACTCCAGATCGTTTCCCTGAGATACACGCCCGACAATGGCTGTATCATCAGAGAACTTCTGGAGGTGGCAGCTGTCTGTGTTGTGTGTGAAGTCCGATGTATACAGGGTGAAGAGGAAAGGAGAGAGCACAGTACCCTGCGGCGCCCCCGTGCTGCAGACTACCACATCAGACACACAGTCATGAAGCCTCACATACTGCGGTCTGTTGGAGAGGTAGTCGATGGTCCATGCAGCCAGGCTACTGTTGACTCCAGCTCCCTCCAGCTTCCCCCTGAGCAGTGATGGTTGGATGGTGTTGAAAGCACTGGAGAAGTCAAAGAACATGACTCTCACAGTGCTACCGGTGTCGTCTAGGTGGGAAAAGCATCTGTGCAGCAGGTAGATGACAGCGTCTTCCACACCTATGCCTGGACGATAGGCAAACTGCAGCGGGTCCATGTTGTCGTTCACCAGATGACGGAGGTGGCTCAGGATGATCCTCTCCATGGTCTTCATCAGGTGAGAAGTCAGGACTACTGGCCTGAAGTGGTCCGGCTCACTGGGACGTGCAGTCTTGGGAACTGGAACCACGCAGGATGTTTTCCACAGGAGCGGAACTCTCTCCAGACTGATGCTCATGTTGAAGATTTGCAGAAAAATCCCACAGAGCTGATCTGCACAGTCCTTGAGGAGTCTGGAGCTAATGCCTTCCTTGGTTTGATCCTCCTCAGCTCCCTCCTCACCTGGTCCGTGGTTATGGAGAAGTTGGAGGGGTGATGTGAAGAAAACCCTGTTGTGTTGGGTGGGGGTTGGGGTGAATGGATCACCCCAGCAGAGTGTGGTGGGAGGAGGTGTGTTGCTGGTGACAGTTCAGAGATGTTCTCGGGGGTGGAGATGTTGTGGGGGGTTGAGGATAGGGGGTGGTTAATGGGTGTTGTTTGGTCTGGGCTGTGGGGGGTCAGGGAGGAGGCAGGAGCACAGTCAAACCTATTGAAGAACAGGTTCAGTTCATTGGCCCATTCACGGTCTCCCGCTTCTGGGCCCCTTCCACTGTCCTTCCCGTGTCCGGAGATGGTTTTCAGGCCTCTCCAGACCTCTCTGGTGTTGTTATCCTGGAGGCGCTCCTCCAGCTTCCTCCTGTAGCTGTCCTTGCCCTCTTTATCTCTCTCTTCAGCTCCTTCTGAACCCTCCTCAGCTCCTCTTTGTTCCCAGTCTTAAAAACCCTCTTTTTCTCCTTCAGCAGAGTTTTTAATTCCGGGGTCACCCAGGGTTTGTTGTCGGAGAAGCACCGTACCTTCTTCATAGGTACTGTGTTCTCCACGCAGAAATTTATATAGTCTGTGATGCAGGTTTTCAGGCTGTCGATGTCCTCCCCGTGTGGCCTGCACAGCACATCCCAGTCTGTGGTGTCAAAACAGTCCCTCAGCGCCATACTGGCCTCCTCAGTCCATCTCCTCACATACCTCTTGGTGGGTGGCTGTCTGTTTACCATGGGTATGTAGGCAGGGATCAGATGAACCAAGTTGTGGTCAGAACGACCCAGTGGGGGGAGGGGGGAGGAGCTGTATGCATCCTTGGTGTTTGCATATAGCAAGTCCAGTGTCTTTTTGTCTCTGGTGTTGCATTTAACATACTGGGTGAATGTGGGGAGAGTGGAGGACAGGGAGGCGTGGTTAAAGTCCCCGGAGATCAGTAGCAGGGCCTGGGGGTGCGATGTCTGGAGCTGTGATACAACAGTGTGTAGGAGCTCACATGCTGCAGCAGCGTCGGCAGAGGGCGGGATGTACGTCGTTATCGCGATAACTTGCGAGAACTCCCTCGGGAGGTAGTACGGCCGCATGCTAACAGCTAGCAGCTCAATGTCCCTGTTACAGAGCTGCTCCTTTACCCTGATGTGTCCTGGGTTACACCATCTGTTGTTTACAAACATCGCAATGCCCCCTCCTTTCTTCTTACCGCTCTCCTTTGCCTTCCTGTCCGCTCTCACGATGTGAAATCCGGCCAATGAGACGTGCGAATCTGGCGTCAGTTCGTTAAATGACACCTGTGGAAGACTACATACAAGCCCACTAAATTTGGTTGCTTCAGCCCCTCGACTCTCATTTGCTTGTCTGCCAGAGGATTCCTTCAGAGACACTGCTTCCTTTTGGGCCGTCTCTGACCTGCTTATGCCTCTGCATACTGTATGGACCCCTTTATGATCACTTGCGAGGGTCTTATGTTTTTGTATGTATCCTTTGTATTCTATTTAAAAATCTTAAATCTGCTCTGTACACTGCTTTATTTTGCACTAAACCACTACCTCAGCATCTCATAGTTTAAGCAATTATTTATTTGTAGAGTTTTTTTATTCCAGCAGTGACTGTACCATAACTGTATAATTTCCCTCTCGCATGTCAAGGGCAATAAATTCCCACAAGACATGGAAATTATCTGCTCTATGTACTTCACCTTTTGTCTTGATTGAGAATCAATGTGGCAGTAGTATAATTCTGTTAAACAATGGAATTTTTTGTTTTCTGTCCAATCACAAAAAGAATATTAGAATTCTAAGTTTTGAAATGTTTTCTCTTGGTTCGCACCCCCTTTCAGGGCAGCGTTTGTAAATCCGCTGAAGCCTGATGGACCAGAGGAAGAGAAACTCCTCCAGGAAGGAGAAGGTACGACACTAACACAACCCTGTCTAAGATAAGATAAACCTACTTTTTCAATGTCAATCCTTTGGACCCTCTATTTTGTGTGTTGGTATTTTCCAGCTAATAAATCCCGCCGCGTGGAGCTGAGTACGGCATCGCTGCTGAAGGTTGCTCCTACTGATATGGAGAGGAAGATTGTCCACAGTCTGTTCCTCAACACCCTGGACACAAAGTACGACTGCGATGTTCAGACCTAACATCAACTTAATCGAATCTGTGTTGGACAATCTGATAGGAAGTGGTCAGCTTTAAGTAAAAAATTTAATACATTATGTATTACTTGTTACTGTCATTTCAAAGTAATTCGTTACAATATAATATTACTGTTTCTCAATTGTAGGGAATTACACTATTATTGCATTACTTTTAAGTTACTTTCACCAAAATAACTGGAAATATATACTTATTCTAAATATTATGCTCCAAGGCTTAAAGCTAACAGAAGAATGTAGTAGGTGCAGTTTAAAAAATAAAAGAAATTGCATTTAAATGAGAAGATGAGGTAGGAACAATAAGTGAAAAACAAACTTACGGTCAATAAACGTCAAAAAAGCAACCCCGCTAACCTCCTGACTACCAGGGGGGAAAAAAAATATCCAATCCCATTGTTTTTCTTTGTACAGTAATTAGAATTCTGAAAAAAAAAAAAAAAGTTTTAATTTTTAAGATTTCATATAACTGATGAGGCCCTGTGATGGACTGGCGACCTGTCCAGGGTGTGCCCCTGCCTCTCACCCGATGACAGCTGGGATAGGCTTCAGCAGACCTTTAACAGGAATAAGCGGGTATAGAAGATGAATGAATGAATGAATGAACGAACATTTTCCTTAATGAGAAAGAGAAAAGTACCAAAGCCCCACCCCTTTACATTTGTTATCAATGAATGCCATACATTACCACGTTACAGCAAAAAGCAATACATTACAGTAATTACATTACTTTTGCAACGCGTTACTCCCAACACTGACCGAAATGGATTTCCATGTGGGTCCACAACCAGCACTTAAAAGGTCAAAGAGGTTTTTATCGTCATATCAACACCATATATAGCAGGTGCAGTAAGTAAGGAAGATGAAAGGACATTCCTCCAAGACCATGGAGCTGCATGAAGACATAAGACTAAGTACAATGCAAGGAAACAAGCATAGCACAAAACAGTGCAGACAGTGTACAGAGAATACAAAAAACTTCTGAGAAAATCCACTTATAAAAAGACCCTACTCAACAACAGATAACAGCGGCAACTTATAAGCAGACTGGTTGTTTTCTCAACATCAGGCTGTAAGATGCTCCACCTTCTCCCTGCGTGTTGTATTTGCAATGTTTCTGTTTATTAGACCAATCACAATTATGCCTTAGGCAAACTTGATGATGTGATTTGAAATTGGGTTATGCATTGGGGTATTGGGGTATTGGAGACATGGAGACGCCAGACTGACCGAGGTCTCCCTGTCAAGAAGTTCAGGATTCAATTGCAGAGGAAGGTGTTAGTGCCCAGCAGGTTCAACGAGATGTTGAGGAATGATTGTGTTAAATGCTGAGCTGAAGTCTATGAACAGCATTTGAACGTATTTGTCCTTCTTGTGCAGGTGGGAAAGACCAGGTGGAGGGTTGTGGCAATGTCATTGTGGGTGGAGCATTTGGGACACAATCTGCGCATCTGATACACAAACTGAATAGAGTCCAATGAGGATGGTAGCAGCGTCTTGTTGTGCCTCATGACAAACCACTTGAAGTATTCTATAACAATGGGTGTGAGTGCGAAGGGATGATAGTAATTGAGGCAGGTCACAGTAGAGTTATTTTAGAGATAAATTTCTAAATTAATACTGAATGCTGGAAGCTTCTATACTAAGAGTAATATCAGTGCAATGTTGTTTGAATTGTCATTCATTGTCTGGTAATAAAGGTAAATAAGGACACTGGTAATTACTGAGGAAACGTATAATTTAACTCCACATGACTTTTTATACATCAGCATGATCACATCCGTAATTAACCACATGTAGATAAGTTTTTAATGACAGTGGTTGTGTGTTTTTTTTTATAAATGAAATAAACTTCTCTTCCACAGATCAGCCCTGTTGAGTAGTTGAGTAACTCAGTGGCGGTTCCACATTGAATTACTCCTCGGGTGTTATCCCCCTCTAAACCGCCGAGGCCTCGCTACTGCCAGGACTTATAATGCTACCAAACAAATTAGTTCAGATGTGTCCCAGACCACCGCCAAATGTGACCTGAGATCAGATTTCTCAAATGTGTCCTGACGATCTGAACAGGGCTTGAAATGTTGTGTTGTTTTGAGTGATTTGTGTTCATGCTATTATAGAAATCTGTGTTTTTTTATTTATCTTTTCAGCACAGTAAGTTTCCGCAGCAGAGTTCTGCCTCCGAACTCAGTGTGGATGGAAGATGCCAAACTGAAAGGACTAGAGATCTGCCACCCTCAGGTGAGAGCTAGGAACTGCAGGGGGTATTTCTTTTCTTTTCTTTTTTTTAATAATAATAATTATAATATTTTATATTTTATTTATAAGCGCCTTTCAGGACTCCCAAGGACACTTTACAAAAACACACAAAGATGTTTAGCTCTTGTTGTTTTTTGCACTTTTTGTCCAATCTTCTGCAGCTCCAATCTCTTTAGTTTCTTTTTGTGCTTTGTGCAGGAGAGAAACATATTCAACAGGATATTTGGAGGTTTTCTGATGAGGAAGGCCTACGAGCTGGGCTGGGCCAACGCCTGCTCATATGGGTGAGACATTTAGGCAAAAGATGGTGTTGGCCAGAAAAAAACATATTTTACTGAAGCGTGTTATTAAATATTTGTGTTGCAGAGGATGTCGTCCGCGCCTGGTGGCTGTTGATGATATACTCTTCCAGAAACCTGTCGAGATCGGCTCTTTACTGTTGCTCTCATCGCAGGTCAGAGATAGAGCTAACTATCAAACTGGTCTAACTGGACTAATAACGATTTGGACTGACTAACTGGACTACCTAACTGGAATAGCTTGACTAACTAACTGCAATAACTGGCCATGTTGTATTACTGTAAAGAGCTTACTAAATGGACTAATAACTAACTGGAACAATTAAATGACTACCTGGACAAACTAAATGGACTAATAACTAACTGGAACAATTAAATGACTACCTGGACAAACTACCTAGCTCACTTAACTGAATTTACAAACTGGTCTAACTGGACTACGAACTATTTGGAGTAACTGCGTTAACCAGTTTTACTAATGGGACTAACAACTAATTACACCAACAAACTAAACTAACTGGACTGACTAGACTAACTGGAATACTTAACTAGAATACCTGGACTAAATATCTGGACAAACTAGACATCATAAGATTCATACACAACTTTATGTTCCCTGAAGTCGTGGTCACTTTCAGTCCGACTTAAAACTGCCCAGTATTTGACCCCATATTCATTGTTTTGCCGAGATTCAATAGACACATGCTTGTCTTTGTGTGTTTCAGGTATGTTACACGCAAGGGAATTACATCCAGGTCAGAGTTCATAGTGAGGTGTATGACCCACTGACCAGCCAGCACAACACCACCAACGTCTTCCACTACACCTTCATGTCAGACTGCGCCGTGCCCAACATCATTCCTAAGACATATGGAGGTGAGCTGTTCCCCACATGAATGAACTGTGTCAGAGTTGGTGTCATTAGAAAATTTAAAAAAGCCTGGGAAATCATCACGGTCCTAGTAACTGTTCACAGCAGAGGCGATTGCTCTAAGACTACAGGGGAAGCTCAGGCTCCCCTAAAATATCACTGGCAATTTCGTCAAATACTACGAATTTACATCACTACTTAAACTAAAATGTGCTGGAACATGATCGACTTCATGGCTACTTCTTACAATAACACAATCATTAATAAGTTTTAGCCGTTCGTCTATCGTGATTTTTTTTTTCTCATATTGCTGTAATGGCACGGCCCGTTTAAAAACCCACTGAGGCTCGGCTTCAATGGACTTTCAATGGGGCTTCAGAATGGGCCGATCTCAGGCCAAAAAAGCTAGTCATTTATTGGACAAACGCTGCAAAATCGTCACTTCCAGGGAAGCCGGGCGTCTCAGGGAGTGAATGGGCAGTGGGATGTACCTGGACGCCGAGCTTCTGTATGATGATTGGATGAACTGTTAACGTGGCTGGAACTCGTCGCGATTGACAGCGCTTTAAGACTATAGAGAGTGAGGAGTTGTCGTCATGCTACAGAGCCATGTTGGCAGGATTAGCGGCGAAACATGATTGTTTACGTGTGTTGTTAACTCGGTAGTACAGGAGGTTCTCGCAATTCCGCACTGTAATACCATGCCTGGAACTGACTGCTGCATTAAAAACTGCTCCAGTAGGCTACCTCACATGAACATAGGAACAATGGAATAAAGTTTTTACTGTATGGAATACAGTTACTGAAATGCCAGCCACAGCAGAAAGCCTCGTAACTTTCCAAAGACTTGTGGCTTTTAAATTCCTGCATCATGTAGTAACTCACACCAAAAACAAGGTCATTTACAATATCCATATACGTGCACGGAGGTAAATGGTCCGGGTTACCGGGCGTTCCAGGGGTTGCCCCTGGCAACCGATAGCGTCTCCTACCATCATGGCCGACCGGCTCAGACCCCGCCCAAATCAACCCAAATCGGCACGTGACAAGCTACTCGGATGAGTGGTGAAAAGTCTTCTCCAAAAATCTACAAGTTCAGTTGCCTTTTTTGAAACTTTTTGGATTACCATGACCTGGATGACTGAGAACCTTCATAGACACATACAATATAAGGAGAATTAGTAACCCTGTTAATTTAATGATGTAATAAATTGGCCAATTTTACAAAACTGGGCTTCCCCTATTTGAAAGACCAGCAGCCGCCACTGGTTCACAGGGTGTTTAAAATTCATCACTTGAATTTGAAAACATGTTATATGTAGTCTGAGCGCAGGAAGTGAAAAGCATTGGATGAAACTTGTTTTCTTTTATTTAGTTTTTGAAATTAGAGTTTTAGTTTTAAGAGGTGTAATGATGATGTTTTGTGTGTCTGACAGAGTCGATGCTGTATTTAGACGGGAAAAGGCACTTTAACCAAACCGTGGAGCACTGAGAGATCAGATCTACTGCCTTCCAAAGCCTTTCAGTCTCAAGTGGGTGAGCTGAGAACAGTGAATGCAGTTTATGCATCTGACAGACTTTTATATCACACAATTTACTTTTACTCAATCCCACTTGGGGACTATGTTTCACTCCTGCTATCTTATTTGCTCCAAATTTTGATGTGCACAGCAAAATACACATTTCTTTTCTGTTTTATCCACTAATTTGTTGTAACAGGTTTACAGCTTCCCAGCTGTCACACAGAGAAATGAAGCGAAAGTTGGTGTCCCATCCTCATACTGTAAATTCTCAATTTGTTGTTTGCATGATGCTACACTACAGTATGTCTTACATTTTTTACATTTTACATTTCACATGTAATGTATAAGACTGCTGAGTGCGACATGGGTCATTTTTTTAGCCTTAAGTCATGTATTTACTCAAATGCAATAAATAAGAATTTATTTAAAACAACGCACTTGTACTTGCTGATGTTCACACAGTGAGCTTATTCACATATAATTCCTTCTGTCAGCTCACCTAAAATGTCCCAATCTCGACAACGAACACTGTAAAAACAAAGACCAGCAAATTCTACCACACGCCACCACAAAATTAGAAGTTCTAGCTCACAGTTAAACTGTTCCAGAACGCGCCTGGTTTCCTCTCTACCTAAGAGACTGAAATTCTAATGCACAAAAAATAATAAAATGGTGATGGTCACACCAACAAGAGGAGGTGTTCTACACCAGGCAAGTTGTCTTGTTGCAACATTAGCTTGACCTTACTAACGTCTAAGAAAAAACATCGACTGCGAGGTAAAGCGGAATTACCGGTTTTTACGACCTAGACTTTATTTCTGGCATAAAATATGATCGTTTACTCACCCATATAACTTGTTGTCATTTGGAGTCATTTGGACGATATTTAGATACGCGTATATCCATATAGTGGGAATGACTGGGGCACTGCAACGCAGCCTCTAAATAACACATTATCTGCTGAGAAACTCGTTCATTTCACCAATATTTTCTTATGAAACACTAGTGCTATTCCCCGTTGAGTGCAGAGTTACCTGTTATCTATTCATCGATCTATATTCATCCATGTTGCAAAAAACTAGCAGTAGCAAATTACAGGTAAACAAGCACCCCGCATGACACTCAGAGATGATGGTTTCAGATAACTCATATTTATTTAAAATAAATATATAACATTCAGTGCAGGTAAACAAAGAGGGGAGATTTTTTTTTATTTATTTATTTATTTATTTAGATCCCCATTAGCGTTTGACTTGCAGCAGCTATTCTTCCTGGGGTCTTTCCATCATCATGACATCTACAAAGCATTAACACACAACACCTTAATACATAAAAAAAAAAAAAAAAAAAAAAAAAAAAAAAAAAAAAAAAAAAAAAAAATACATAAAAAAAATAATATATATATATTACCTGCTCCTACATTGAACCACCACAAAGTATGAATATCAGGACCCAATTTACAAATACACAAAAGAAAATAAGAAAATAGGCTACTGATGGTTGAAATTACAATCAAAATAATAATCTCTTAATTTCATTTTAAAATTTACCATATTTCTTTGTTGTGTGACATCATTTGGAAGGGCATTCCACTCCTTCATGGCTCTATATAATACCGTACCTTGAGAGAGAGCCCTAGGTAAAATAAAATAACCTCCAGCAGCATGTCTAGTGGAGTAATTATGTATGTTTGAACTAAAAGATAATTTCCTATACAAAATGTATGGCATTTTATTTGTTATAATATTTCTGAGAAAAACCATCAACAAATATGACATTCTATGTTTAACCTCTAGCCAACCTAGACTGGCATGCATACGACATACATTCGATCTTGTTCCACACACAAGTGCAACACGTGCTGCTTTATTTTGTATCCGTTGCAGTTTTCTGATGTTAGTTAGTGAGGTATTGGACCAAACAACTGCACAATAATCCATATGAGGCAGAACCAGTGCTTGAATGACTTGTTTAGTAATTTGTGTTGTTAGATATTTAGAACATCTCCTAATCATTAAGAGAATGCTTCCAATTTTGGTTATTGTCCTCTTAATATGCGTATCCCATGATAATGTACAATCTATGACGACTCCTAATAATTTCACCTCTTTAACTTGTTCAACCAATTGATTACCAATCATGACATTAAGCTCTGGACTTGAACGCAGCGAATGGTTTGATCCAATAACCATGCTAGTTGTCTTTGACACATTCAAAATTAATCTATTACAGTTAACCCACTCGGAAACCAACTTCATTTCTTCACTTAAATTTCTATTTAATCCATCAATATTTCTTTCAGCTAAATAAATTGTTGTATCATCAGCATACATTGTCATGTGAGCTGTTTTCAATGCCAGAGGAAAATCATTGGTAAAAATTGAGTACAAAAGAGGTCCAAGGCAACTTCCTTGGGGTACTCCATGTCTGACTTGTTTTAAGTCTGACTCACTTCCATTGAAATAAACCATTTGCCATCTCTCACTCAAATAACTTTTAATCATTGACACAGCTGATGATGAAAACCCATAATGTTTCAATTTTGCCAATAATAATTCATGATCCAGAATGTCAAACGCTGCAGAAAAATCCAGGAATACAGCTCCTATCATTTTCCTTTGCGTGATTTCATTCCACCAGTCATCTAACATTTGTGTCATAGCTGTTGTTGTGGAATGTTTTTCCCTATAAGCATGCTGAAAATCCGTGAATAAACAATTATTAGAAAAATATGACTGAATTTGCTCATACACAATTTTTTCCATAATTTTACTCAAAATTGGCAATAAACTAATGGGTCGACTATTCGACTCAGAAAACTGCAACTTTTTATTTTTTGGAATTGGTATTATTTTTGCAATTTTCCATCCTTGTAGCCATATATTTTTAGTCAAACATAAATTAATTATATGTGTTACAACTGGGGCCACAATACCAACAACAGGTTTCAATAACCTTCCATCAAGAAAATCAACCCCAGGTGACTTATTTTTACAATTCATTAATAATAACTCAACCTTCGAAACTGTAACAGTCTTGAAATCAAATATACATTCTTTACCTTCCATTAATTGGTTAATTAGTCTATGTGTGTAGTCAGTGTCACTATACTGTACAGTACTTTTTAACTTGTCAATTTTATTAATGAAATAATTATTCAAATAATTAGCAATATCCTTGGGTTTGGTTAGGAACTCTCCTCCAGTTTCTAAGTAAGATGGTGAAGACTTAGTGTGGCCCTTAACTAAAACATTTAGTGTACTCCATAATCTTTTACTATCATGCTTCATTTCCTGAACCATATCATCGTAATATTCTTTTTTCCTCCTCCTGTTTAGCTTTGTAACAAAATTTCTTAATTTGCAATAAATTTGCCAGTCTGATTTAATACCAGATGATAAAGCAATCTGTTTTGCCTGATCTCTTTCAATCATATGTTCTTTAGTTTCTCTGTCCAACCATGGTGAGTTAACAGTCCTCACTGTGGCTTTCCTCACAGGTGCATGTTGATCTATAACACCAGTTAATGTATCATCAAAAACTTTAAAAGCAGCTTCAGGATCTTCAAGCAATAGAATATTTGATATCTTAGCATTTGAAACATCTCTTACGTATTTTTCTTCATCAAATGCTTTAAATGACCTTCTCTTGATTATTCTTGTCCCTTCTTTGGGCACCTTTGTTTTCCTAACTATTGCAATTAGATTATGATCGCTGCATCCTATGGGCATAGATATAGCTTTGGAGCAGATCTCAGGTGTATTTAAATAGAGATGATCAATACAAGTGGCCACTCTCCTGCCTTCATTATTAAAGCTAATTCTTGTTGGTTTATTCATTGCTTGGGTCAGTCCTGAAGCTGCACATGTATCAACCAATGTCCTTCTCATTGGACAGGATAATGACTCCCAGTTTATGTTCATATCTGCCATAAAATATACTTCAGAATTAGTACAACAGGCAGAGTCAAGCATTTCACACATTATATCTAGGTATTCACAATTAGCACTGGGGGGTCTGTAACCACATCCTATAAGTATAGGCTTGAGATGCTTTAAGTGTACTTGCAACCAAAGAACTTCAATATCAGTTTGCATTAAATCATGTCTTATTCTTACCGGTAGGTGGCGCTGAACATAGATGCAGATCCCACCTCCATAAGCATTTCTGTCTTTCCTATAAATATTGAACCCCTCTATCATCAGTGATGTGTCCTCAAATGTATCATCTAAGTGCGTTTCAGACACAGCTAAAATATGAAAATTATTTGACAAGATTATGTTCTCCACTTCAACTAATTTATTTCTAATACTACATATATTTATATGGGCCATTTTTAGGCCTTTCCTTGGCAATTTATGTGACATTAAACAGTGTGTACATTCTTATCAGTCTTGATTCAATTTCAGAGCAGCAAAAAATACATTTAACATAGTACCAAATACCCACACATATTAAAAAAACAAATAAGTTCATGCTTTGTATTGCCATTAAAATTGTACCACTTGTCTGTCCGTGAGAAACAGCCCGCCTCCTATGTTGGCATTTAAATAAACTTAGATCTGATTAATCCTCCTTTAAATCATACAATCATATCCGTCCACCTCGGCCTTTTACTGCATCTGCAGCGATGGTTTGATCTTTTCCTCGAAGAATTTCTCCGCATCATTAACTTTCTGGAAGATCTTTTTCTCTCCGTTGAAAGTTAGAATGAGTGTGGCCGGGTGAATTAAACCGCTTTGTATGCCCGCCCGATACAACTTTCCCCTGACGTTATTGAACAGTGCTCTCCTCCTTGCCATTTCGGTTGTCAGATCAGGGAATATCTTCAACTTCATGTTTTTATATTCCAACACCTTCTCTGATTTTGCAATTTTCAGGATAGCTTCCTTTACCATGAACCGCTGCAATCTCACGATCATGGGTCTTGGACCAGGGCCTTTGCCGGCGACTCTATGCGCAATCTCCACATCGGGAAGACCAGGAAGATTCTTTTGCCCGATAAAAACGTCTCTCAAGAGCGTGGAAATGTATTCAGTGGCATTATTACCTTCAACACCCCTATCCAGCCCAAAGACCCTTATATTAAATCTTCGGCTATAACCTTCCAGTCTGTCAGTTTTGTCTTTCAGCTCTTGGTTTTCCTGTTGGAGTGCGTTACATATTTTCCGAAGCGCACCACATTCTCTCTCCAGTTCATTTATTTGGTCAGACTGACCTGATAACACCGTCTCTATGCCCGTCACTTTTTCTGCACATGACTTCACATCACGTTTAATGGAATTAAGCTGCGGTTGCAGTTCATCCATGTGTGCTTTTAATTCCTCTCGTATTATCGAGCGGATTAATTCAGACATTTCTTTTTTATCCATCTCTTTAACTTGTACCTGTGCCGCGTATGAAACAGGTGAAACCGGTGAATCAGGTAAATCAGTGGCAGGTGGAGATGAGATTGGCGTCTGCTTCCCTCCTCGCCTTCTTCTGGTCATTTAAACTTCCAGACCACTTTACCTCGGTTCAGGTCAAAGAAATCCACTTTTCCGTCAGAGATCAGGAGTTTTCCAAAGAATATGCATCAGCAAACTTGGAGTTTAACCATAATATCTCGGAGTATTGGCGTTTTCCGCACACGAGTACTCCTCACGTGCTACCGGACATGACGTACGTGATGAGATAGAAAATCCCGATGATGACAAGAAAACATTGCTACCTTGGTGCGTTGTAATGATGTACAGCTCAAACCAGATGTTTACATACATTGTGTTAAAAGACGAACATTTTTTCCTCACTGAAGTTAAATCAGACTAAACCTCTCCTTTTTTTGGTCAGTTAGGATAACTAAAAGTATTTCTATTTGCTAAATGCCACAATAATGAGAGAGAGAATTTATTTTTTATTGCTTTAAAGTCAGATGTTTACATACACAAAGATTATGTCTTTAAGCAATGAAGGAAAGCCCTGATGATGACGTCATAGCCTTGGAAGCTTCTCATAGGTTAACAGACAACATTTGAGTTAATTGGAGGCACACCTGTGGATGTATTTTAAGGCTACACCTCAAACACACTGCTTCCTTGTTTGACATCATGGGGAAATCAAAAGAAATCAGCCAAGATATCAGAATTGTGGTCCACAAGACTGGTTCATCCTTGGATACAATTTCCAGATGTTTGAAGATGCCACGTTCATCTGTACAAACAATTATACGCAAATATTTGACTTCTGGTTGTGAGCGACAGCGTTGGGGGATGGAAATCTGTTGATTCTCGAGTGCCAAATAAACGCAAAGATGGAAAGAAAAGGGTCAAAGCCATCTGGTGCCCAATTTATGAAAAAAAAAAAGAAGAAGAGGAGAAACAAGCAAAAGATAAAGGTATGCTATGTTCTCTCTGTATGATTACAGTATCTATGCCATGAATGAAGGGCAAATGTTAACTGCTGGTATACAACTGTTATCCCTTTTGCTATGGTGCTCGCAATGCTTATACAACAGTAATTTGTCTTAACAAACACCAGATCTAATTTCACTGTAAGAATGATGGTCAGTTATTATTTATTTCCATCACGTCGGGTCCTGTAATTAGCCAACGGAATTTTCATATTTGTAGGTAGCTTCAAAGATGAACATTTGCCATTTGCTACAACTCTATTTCATGTCAAACATTAACCAGTCATAACTAAAAGTTACTAAAATTACACTGTTAAATTTTTCACTGTAAATTGACAGTAAATTACTGTCTAATAATTACTTTAACTATAAGTTATGATGACTATTTCACCGTAACTTATTTACACTAGAATTACAGCTATACACAGTAACCCTCCCTCCGCAAAAAGAAATGACACAAAATTTTGCACAAACAGACAATACTTCAATAGAACATTTGAAAATCACACTTAAGAGAATCCAGTTATACAACTGGTGAAATTACAACAGGAAACGCACTTTTTAAGGTGCACAATCTCCTCCAACATAGGTAGGTAGATGGCAGGTCTTGTTTAGCAGGGTAGGTGGGTGGCTCACCGTGACCAGTGGCAGAGGATGCTCCAAAATGTTTTAGAAGTGCCCCTGAAATTGCATTTGAAACTGATATGAAAAGACCGTAGACAACAATACAACACTTATACAAAACATCCATAAATTGCAAATTTAAATAAACATGTCCTTACATGCTAAACGTCTGTCACTAGATGTTATTAATGGATGTTCAGGGAGGAACAATTAGCTCTTGGTTACTGCATCGAATTCTATACTTGGCACACTTTTAGTTATGACTGGTTCAACTATGTTTGACGCAAAATAAGTTGAAGCAAATGGCAAATGTTCATCTTTGAAACTACCTACAGGTATGAAAAATCCGTTGGCTAATTACAGGACCCAACATGATGGAAATAAATAATAACTGAACTTAAATCTTACGGTGAAATTAGATCTGGTGTTAAGATGAATTACTGTTGTACAAGCATTGCAAGCATCATAGCAAAAAGGCTAATAATCGTATACCAGCAATTAACATTAGCCCTTTCATTCATTATTTTTGCTCGTTTCTCCTCTTCTTCTTTTCTTCTTTTTTTTTTTTTTTTTTTTTCTAAATTGGGCACCTAAGTTGGTCATCTGTTGTGGAAGTTTTCTTCCTCTCCCTCTGCCGCTGGTGAAGAATGAAATGGAGACTTCTGCCGGCCGACAAGGTTTTATTTTCTTTGCAAAGAAAAGGTCAATCAACACGCGAGCAGTCAAAAGTGAAGAAAGACCCCGAATGTGGGGTAACCTAAACATTTATACCTGAGGAACACCCCATTTGCATCCCTTTGTCTGCTGCAGGGGTGCCCCCACTGGGAAGTGTTGCCACACCCTTTTGTCTATTGCAGGTAGCGACGCTGACCCCCCCGTTGGTGTGTTTAACACCTGGAGCATCCTGCAGGATCTTGCACTTAAGTAAAAAGCCGAGTCCAGACATCACAATCCACAAAGACAAAAGGGCCCAGTATCTCATGTTAGGAAGGGGGGAAGTTGGCCGTCTCTAGTGGCCGAGACAAAGAAATTAAAATTTCTATTACAATCTTGACCCTTTTCTGTTCATCACTGTATTTATTTGACACTTAACAATCAACAGATTTCCATCCCCATCCCCCAGCGCTGTCACTCACTCACGCAGAGTCGCAGATAGCGGTGGAAAAAAGATTCGGGATCCGGCTCATTGAACCAGCCACCAAAAAAGACTCAAGAATCACGGATCGAGACGTCTATTGAACCGGCTCAGTTGAGTCCTACCAGATTTGATTGATATATAATCAATAAACGGCATCATTCAAACACCTTACATCTCACTCGGCAGAGAAACAAAATGTAATACCCGACTTGGCCACTATAGCAAACTAAGGCACTCAGCCACTGGAGTGGAGTGGCGCTACTGAGTCCCTTCCTCATTCATGAATCCCTGCAGATCCGTCACTCACGGATCCCTGCGATCCGTCACCCATGAATCCCTGCGATCCGTCACTCATGAATCCCGGAAGATCCGCTACTCATGAGCAGAGGCGGTCCTGGCTAGATTTACGCCCTGGGCGAACCATCCCTTGGTTGCTTGAATATAATATATATTAATATAATCTGAACTCAGTGCTCAGACTGTAGAAGATTTTTCAACCTGGGTTTTTCATCCTGTTTACAACTGCCATTATCATTAACAACAGGTATGAAGTGCAATTGCCTTAATTCTAATAGCTGATAGTTAAACAAAACTAAAAAACAAATACAGTCGTCTTCTGTGGCTAATGGCTACATATTAGCAAGAGGCTAAGCCTGTAGCCTACTGTCACTCACATCACTCATAGAAATCTGCACCTTCATCTTTTGCCCGTTTCTCCTCTTCTCCTCTAATTCCTTTTAATGAACTGGGCACCTGATGCTTATTTGGTCTTTTACTTTGATCCATGATGAAGATGAAGACTCGACATCATTAACTTTTGCATTACTTTTTGCCGACACCGTCCGTTCGCCTGTCAATCAACCGGAGTTACGTGAGTGACGTAGATGACAGATTTTTTATTTTATTTTATTTTTTGGTCATTTTTCACGTAACCCAATTAATTACATGTGGGTATAGGTCTATGTTAATTTTAGTATGAAATACAATTTATTTGGAAGCAGTTTGTGTTGTGTGGCCTGGGATCAGTCTATCCCTCGCCCCCCTCCTCTTTGCAACCTCTGCAGTCGCAACAGGATCCCCCGTCCCCCTCTCCCGTATGACTCTGAGCAGCAGCAAGTTGACAATGAGGGCGCCCCAGCGCCCAGTCCACTAGCTTGACGTGGAAATGAGCGGTAGTCTAGAAAACTGGAGAGTTTTTTTTTTTTTTTTTTTTTTTTTTTTTTTTAAGGGCGCTCGTGCGCCCTCACGTGGATTGCGCCCTGGGCGGTCGCCCACATTGCCCATAGCAAAAACCGGCCCTGCTGAGGGTATTGCAAATGTAAAGTAAAAATAAATAAAGATAAACTTTTGTCTTGCTATTTGTTTTGTTTGTTGAGTTGCAATGGATAAATGTTTCAGACTAACATCTTTAAAAAAAAAAAAAAAAAAAATGGCACGCAATCTAGCCGTACTGCCATCGCGATCTACCGGTCGATCGCGATCGACGTAATGCCTTACATTTTAGGCCAGGTGAACAAGAGGTGTACAGTTATCGCGAGGCTAGAGACAGAGCTCAGATTGGGAATGTTTTTTCTTTTTTTTTCTTTTTTTTTGTGACTCGATGTGACGGTCCTTTTCTCAGCGAGCGTCTGATACAGCAATTCTATTTTTTGATTGGCTGTTCAGGAGCTATATTCTTTTTATTTGATTGGCTGGTGCGTTAAGGCGCCTCTGAACTCTACGGGAACGCGTTTGATTCAGACCTATTGTTCTATTGTTTCAAAAAATAGTGGCGGACGACTATAAACCAAGCTTGGAGCTTGGTTTATAGTCGTCCGCATGCGTCGATACGCAATGACGCAGAGCCCGCTGCGTCCTTGCGTCTTTTTTTTTTTTTTTTTTTTTTTTTTTTTTTTTAAACTTTATTGAAAATTGAACAAACAAAACAGAGAAATAGAAAGTTTTGCCAGGGAGCCACAAACAAGAAACAGTTCACATCAAAACATTAAATACATTACACAAACCTACTGTTTTGATGGCTTTGGTGTTAGTGGAGTTCCTAATAGTGTGAATGTACTGTTTGGTTTCATTTTGAAAAAAACGAAAACAAGGATTTTTATTGACATATCTGCATTTATGAATATGGAATTTGGCTAATAAAATAATAAGGTTAATTATATAGTACTGGTTGCTTTTAGATGGAGTAAAAGACGTGAAACCAAACAGTACATTCTCAAAACAAAGAGTAAAACTGTCATCAATATGAGTAGAAATAAAAAGACTAACATCATTCCAGAAACTATTTGAAGAAGTACAAGACCAAAACAGATGAAAATTGTCTTCTGGGCATTTAGAACAGAAAGAGCAGTCGGTATCAATGTGCTTTCTAAAGCGCTGTAAAAGAAATATTTTAGAGGGATAAATCTTGTGAATTAATTTAAAAGATACTTCTTTTATTTTGTTGTTAAGCATATATTTAGATGGTAACGTCCAGATTTTTTTCCAGTCGAGATTTGGTAAGAGATTATTCCAATAAAATATAATGTATGGAAGAGAAACTATGTCCCTTTGAAACAAGTTACGAATGAGGCGGTTGCTGTTGCGTATGGTTAAGAGACAAATCCTTCCTACTTCAGTCTGAGACGGATCCAGAGGCAGATGAGGTAACATCTGGTTCACTGAGCCACCAAACAACAAAGAAACACCAGCAGGAACTGCATGAATAATTAAATTGAATTCCTCAGCAGAAATTGAAATGTTATGTTTTGAAATAAAATTATCATACGTAAGTAATGAACCATTGTAGTCAAACAGCTGGTGAACCAGTAGTATGCTATGCGAAAACCAGGTAGGGTAAAATAAGGATTTGTTTCTGTGGGTTATATCCTTGTTGTTCCAAATGTAATATCTGTGTGGAGAAAAGTTGTGTTTATATATTAGGGACCATGAAAGAAGCATCTGTTTATGAAAATCTGATAATTTCAATGGGATTTTTTCAATTTTATAATTGCACAGTAAAAGAAAATGTAAGCCACCTACTTTAGAAAAAATAAAATTTGGTATGAAGTTCCAAATTGAGAAGGGGTTTTTAATGAATTGCCTCAACCAATTAATTTTAAAAGTACTGTTTAATGTTTGGAAGTCTAAAAAGTTGAGGCCACCTTTGTCGTAAGTACTCATTATCACTGTTTTTTTAATATAGTGAGTTTTATTTTTCCATACGAAGTTAAAGAGCATTTTGTCGATATTCTTTAAGATATTTTTATTAACACCAAGCGATAAGGCAGCATAGGTAAGCCGGGATATGCCTTCAGCTTTAGTTAACAAAATTCTACCTCTCAAGGATAAATCCCTTTGTAGCCATTGATTAAACTTTTTTTGAGTTTTGTCGATAATAGGGTTAAAATTCAAATCACATCTGGTTTCCCTATCTTTATTTATAATTATACCTAGATAGGTGATACAGTTTTTTATAGGTATGTTACATATAGAGGGAATATTACAGGTTTTGAGGGCAAGTAATTCACATTTTTTAATGTTTAAATAAAGTCCTGAGGCAAGAGAAAAAGTATTGATCACATCAATAGCTAGAGGTATCTGACAGCTATTTTTTAGAAAGAGTGTTGTATCATCGGCCAGCTGACTGATGAAAATTTCTTTGTCTGCTATCAGAATACCTTTCAGTGGACTAAGCTTAATAGAATCGGTGAGAAGCTGTGTACAAAGAAGAAAAAGATAAGGCGATATTGGGCATCCTTGTCTCACCCCACGTTTAAGAGGAAATCGAGGGGAAGTGCCAGCGTGTAATTTGATAGAGGAGTTTCCAGCTTTATACATTGTTTGGATAGCACCTCTAAAAAATGGGCCAAAATTAAATTTATCTAATGCGTGGAATATAAAGTTATGTTCGATTGTGTCAAACGCCTTGAAGAAATCTAAGAAAAGGATGAAACTTTCATCTGGACATAAATCTGCATAGTCAATTAAATCTAAAACTAATCTTATATTGTTGGAGATATGTCTGTTTCTCATGAAGCCGGATTGGGTCTCATCAATTATATGATCTAAAACAAATTTCATTCTATTAGCAAATATTGAGGCAAAAATTTTGTAGTCATTATTAAGTAACGATATTGGGCGCCAGTTATCAATAAGAAGCAAGTCTTTTTTGGGTTTGGGTATTAAAGTTATTAGACCTTGAGTTAAAGTTGGGGGGAGGGATTCATTATGAATACATTCTGAGAAGAGAGCGAGGAGGAAGGGTGCTAATTGCTTAGAAAAGGCTTTGTAAATTCAGAGGTAATGCCGTCTGTGCCTGGAGATTTATTTAATTTGAGATGGTCTATTACGGATATAATTTCTTGTATTGTTAGTGGTTTGTCACAAGATTCTTTTAAGTCGACATCAATTGACTTCGTGTTTGTGAGAGATACCATAAAATGGCTGGTAAGGTCTTCACTGTATTTAGAATCATAGAGTTTAGCATAAAAGTCCGAACAGTATTTAGCTATCTTTTGGGAATCCTCTGTGATGTTACCGTCAATGTTTAGTTTTTGTATAGTATTAAGTTTGGCCTGAGATTTTTCGAGTCGAAAAAAGTAGGCAGTATTCTGTTCACCTTCCTCCATCCACCTCTTTCTACTTCTAACAAAGGCCCCTTCAGCTTTCACCCTATATAAATCATCTAATTTGAGCTGTAACTGTATTAAGAGAAGGGATTCACTTTCAGATAAGTTAGCTCTGTCTTTCTGTGTTAAGGCTGTTATTTCTGAGATAATATTTTCTTCTTCAGCTTTTTTTGCTTTAATAGCTGAACTACTGTATGCTCTCAAAAATTTTGATAGTTCAAATTTTAAAAGTTCCCAGTTACTGCAAAATTTATTTTCAAGTAAGGATTTTTGCCAGTAACGATCAATTAAAGACTGAACAGTTTTGGATACGGTTTCATGTTTAAGAATAGAGCTGTTTAATTTCCAGTAAGAATTCCTGTAACAAGTCTGAGGTTTTAGAAGGATTCGTATTGATATCGCCTTATGGTCAGTAAGAGGAGTTGGAATGATATTAACATTAATGACATTTTTGTCAAATCCATTGGAAATTAGCCAAAAGTCTATTCGTGACAAGCTAGTAATGGTTCTATTATTCCAGGTATATAAAGACATTCCAGGATTTTTTTCCCTCCATATGTCAATCAAGTCAAATTTATGCATGAATTGTATTAGAGTAGATGCTAATGAGGGGTTAGAGCGTGGTGGCCACCTATCTTGGAGACCGTTAAGGGCAATGTTAAAATCACCGCCCATTATTATCATTGCGCTTGGATATTTAGAGAGCCAGTATAGGAAACGAGATTCTAAAACTCCAAATAGTATATCGTTTTCATTTTTTGAGTTGTAACCATATATGTTAACTAATAGGATTATGGTATCATTGGTATTAATGACTATAATAAGAAAGTGGCCTTTAGTATCAGCTTCACTGTGCAAGATTTTCCCATTGAAAGTATTTCTCAAAACAGCCGTACCTGCTGCTCTTTCTGAACCATGAGATAACCAGATGTCATTGCCCCATTGAGCCTTCCAAAAAGTTGTATCATTCTTAAGTGAGTGTGACTCCTGAAAGAAAGAGAAATCAGTTTTTTGTTGTTTTGCAAACAGAAATAATGCCTTTCTTTTAACATTCTGTCTTAACCCCCTGGCATTAAGAGAAACAATAGAAAAAGACAATGTAATAGAAAAGTACTAAGAACAAGTACAGTGTAGAAAAAGTTTCAAGTAAATAGAAAAAATAATCTCTATCCCTGAAAAATTGTAAAAAATATCCATTAGTATATAGACCAGTGTTAAACATACCATCCATAAGGTAGAACATGGAAGTTTGGCAATGCTTAAATTTTCAATTTAGATATCGACAAAAAGTCGAGTGGGGAAGAAAAAAAAAAAAAAAAAAAAAAAAAAAAAAAAAACGATCCCCTTTTCACACTTTCCCTTATAACTCTAACCATACAACATACGTAACATACAACAAAAATTGTCTTCAGTATTCCACAACCTGCTAAAGCAAGACAGAAAGCAGTTCTCCAACAAACTCGCCTAAAACTGAAAGAGAGAGGTCAAAAAATAAATAGATAGTCTTGCAGGCTGAAGTTTAAAGAACTAGAAAGTATTGATCCGCCCTCTTCAAAAAGGTCAAATTTAAAACTCAAAAAGAAGAGAATAAATAAAAATAAATAAATTAAAGTACTTCCATTTCTCTCATTCTACTTCAGTCTTCTTTGTCGATCTTCCTGAGTGAAGTTGTGTTGAGTTGAAATCCGCATCCCTTTAACTGTGAGTAGTTGCACTGCTGGATGGTGTGTTGATCTACAAACCATCACAGTTCTCTGGCCGTATTTCTTTTCCATCGATGATAACACGTGTGCCTGCAAAGTGAGCCTTTTTCCCGTTTTTCCTCGCTGCTTCAATCATTGGCCACAGTTTGTTGCGCATTGCTTTGTCTTCAGTTGTTAGATCTTCAGTGAATCTCAACCTGTTGTTTTTGAGGTATTCACACTTTTTTGCCGCTCTCCACAGAAGATCTCTCATGGTTCTGGTTGTAAAACGGACGATGGTGGTTCTTGGTCGGTTTTGGGAACCCTGGTATTTCCCTAGGCGATGAACAATGTCAATATTATCTGCAATTTTTTGCTGAGGGTCAGATAGCACAGCACAGCAAATGTTGACAACTTTGGCCTTGATATCTTCTGGGTTGTCCTCAGGGATGCCATGGAGCCTGAGATTCCATCTGCGACCATATCGTTCAGCTTCATTGACCTTTTGTTGCAAATCTGCAATCTGTTGTTCATATTTTGCACTGGCAGCCTTGACTTCCTTCATATCAGATTTGAGGGATTCCACTTCGGCAAAAGCAAAGTCAATCGATTTTTTCAGGGCATCAATGCTCACCGTGTTCTTAGTTATCATGTCTTCCAAGTTGTCAGCGCGCACATTAATCGCAGTGAGGATGGTAGCTTGTAAATCAGCTAAGGACATCTCTGCTTTTTGTCTCTTTTCTTTTGGTTTGAGTGGGGTGTCTGGGGCAGATGGTGGCAGAGGAACTGCATCAACATCTTCATCAAACTGGGTTTGCAGTCCTGTGTAGTCGTGGTCCATGTTGATCAAAGGGGGGGGAGGGGAGGAAGTTTCGGATGTAGCATTAGCGGGAGAACTTGATAACGTTTTGTTAACAGTAAGGGGCACTCCAAAAACCATTCCTTCTTGGTGGGTAACTTCTTTATCTTTGCCTTTGCGCTTTGTCCCTTTATCGTTTTGCATGGTCAAGTTTCGTCACGTTCAGTACAGTCACGCGCTTGTTTTCTTTAGCTTAGCTTTAGCTTGTTAGCTTGTTCTTGACTTAGCTTTAGTTTAGCCGTTTGTCGTCCGCCGTGGAAAAGACAATTATCCTTTTATCGGCTATGGGACAAGCGTATCAAACTCCGGGAGGTTGTTTGGACACTGTTCGTAAATATTTATAGCAACATGATAAAACTTACATAGCAATAGTATGGGATAGAGATCCAAGAGATGTTCAGCCACGATAACAAACGTCTGCCTCGGTCGCCATCTTGGCCGGCCGCCCGCGTCCTTGCGTCGTGCTTGCGTGCACCTCCATGCACTTCCCCAATTTTTTAACTATCCGTCGTTTCCATTGACTGTATATACGTCGTTACGTCGTTTCGACGGAGCGCCGACGGAGACCGCATCACTCTGATTGGTCCGCTGGAATTTTACCTCATTTCCGGAATTTCATGTTGCCGGTAGTATTCCCTCAACACAACAACACCGGCATTTTCATTGAAGAACAAACGACGAAATGGACAACATTGAGGAACCTGTTGTAGAGAAAGTGAGGAAGTACGTACACTTGTACAACTCTACTTTAAAAAATTACAAAGATGGCCAAATGGCACGAGATTTCCCTTAATGTGGGGCTGTCTGTGGAAGACGCCCCCTATTGTTCTGCCGATGAATTGCTTTGCAACGTTCCCCAGCCGACGGAGAACTTCGAAAGGATTCGCCTCTGCGTCAATCCGTCTGCGTCATCACGCCGTACGCCGTCGGAGTATGGGCTCAATTTTGTGTCAAAAAGTTGAAAGAATACTTTTAAAACAGCAAGCAAAAAATTACAACTCAAAATACCAAATAAAAAAAATCAAACAAAAAAATTAAATTCAATTAAAAAAATACAAGATTGCAATGAAATAATTTTAGTAATCGTGTAAAATATTTGTCTTTGCTTCTTTCTCAGTTTTGTTTGATGCCGTTTTCTTTGATTACGATTCCAGCCTTCTCGTTTGCGCTCCCTGATTTTTTGGTTGCGGTTTTGACACAAATGTGACTGGTGGGTGGGATTTCCACGGGTGCATTGCCATTGGCCATTTATGTTTGACGGACAGCTAAGCAAGCGTATGAAGCGTATGCCGTACTGGCCGTACTCTGCTTCTGATTGGTTCTAACAACGTCATCACCGGCGCGACACAGCGTACCTGTTACTATGGCTACAATCCCCTGAAGAATGGCAGAATGCAGTCCGAGGTAAGGCAGTACATGTCTATAGTTTACGATTCAGTTAATTTCGACAAATTATTAACAGTTATAATTATTACTGATTGTACATTATTGTTTACAGGAGCAAGTACGAACTGAGTTCTTACAAAGAATGCAAGCAAGATTCCTCTTAATATTGAGAAATGGAACACCAGACCTCGAATATCTATTAGATGTTGCCCAGCAGGAGCTGTCTTTAGCAGTAGTAGCATCACAACACCTACATCTCCCACCAGCTCACCCTTTACCAGTCTGTATCCAGCGTGGGGCATTCTTGTCTTTATAGACCTCACAACAATATCCAATTCATCATCAGACATGCTGGAATAGCAACCACGGACAGATAGATCATGTTCCTGCATTCTCCTGTAAAACGTACTTCTTGACACACCATACAAGTTTGCTAGATGTTCTACAGGCAGTCCATTAGAAAGAAGACTTTCAATATCACCCCCTGTGATGTCTAGACGGGGCCGTCCCAGCCTACCCACAGTAACAGTCACAATATCGGACACATTAACGCATGCTTGCTGAGCAGATGTTACCGACAAGCTAATGGTGTTGATCAGCTCCTGTAGGCCGTTGAAAAGTTCTGGTGGGAGATGTAGGTGTTGTGATGCTGCTACTGCTAAAGACAGCTCCTGCTGGGCAACATCTAATAGATATTCGAGGTCTGGTGTTCCATTTCTCAATATTAAGAGGAATCTTGCTTGCATTCTTTGTAAGAACTCAGTTCGTACTTGCTCCTGTAAACAATAATGTACAATCAGTAATAGTTATAACTGTTAATAATTTGTCGAAATTAACTGAATCGTAAACTATAGACATGTACTGCCTTACCTCGGACTGCATTCTGCCATTCTTCAGGGGACTGTAGCCATAGTAACAGGTACGCTGTGTCGCGCCGGTGATGACGTTGTTAGAACCAATCAGAAGCAGAGTACGGCATACGCTTCATACGCTTGCTTAGCTGTCCGTCAAACATAAATGGCCAATGGCAATGCACCCGTGGAAATCCCACCCACCAGTCACATTTGTGTCAAAACCGCAACCAAAAAATCAGGGAGCGCAAACGAGAAGGCTGGAATCGTAATCAAAGAAAACGGCATCAAACAAAACTGAGAAAGAAGCAAAGACAAATATTTTACACGATTACTAAAATTATTTCATTGCAATCTTGTATTTTTTAATTGAATTTAATTTTTTTGTTTGATTTTTTTTATTTGGTATTTTGAGTTGTAATTTTTTGCTTGCTGTTTTAAAAGTATTCTTTCAACTTTTTGACACAAAATTGAGCCCATATCGGAGAAGCGTAATTTGCCTGGTAATTTTTCTGCTTGAGAAATACAAAGTGTGAGCGTGTGAACGGGTTGAAATGCGTGTGTCTCACGCCCAATGCGTGAGACTTGAGAGCCCTGACACCGGTGGACACTAAACATTCGGACACCACTACAAAATGGCGTGGTCACTATATAGTGCACTATATAGTGGTTAGGGAGTGGTTTCGGACCATTGACTGTATATACTAGTTTCGGACACAGCAAAATGAAGCCAATGCGGAAGTGCAAAAAACTGCAGTTCATCGAGTGACCGCTTGAGGCTGGCTCCAAAAGGGAGCAAATCCCCATTGACCCCCATGTTAAAATGCCCAACTTTACAGCAATATTAAACATGTTTACAGCCTGGTACAAAAAATGGGTTTAGTCTCAATGCATTTTTTTACTATTCATGACAACTGTACGGGGGGTGAATTTTTTTCTAACGCGTTCGTTTATTTTTTATTAAGGTTTAAAATTCTGCATAATTAAGGGCGTTCCCGCCTTGAGTGACAGGTGACGTATGGGCCGGTCCCTTGGCGGTAGCTGCTGGCGTTGGTCTCTCCGCTAGTCCCCACCTAGTATATACAGTCAATGGTCCCCACCAATGTTCAGAAACCAATGGGTGACGTCACGAAGGGTAGTCAATGGTCCGAAAGTGCCCGGTTTTTGTTCCGTTGAAATGTAGTGCACTACATTTATTTCCCTATGTAGGGAGTAGGGAGTAGGGAATGAGTGAGTGATTTCGGACACAGACACAGCCAGTTGGCCATTTCAGGTCAAGTGACTCAAGTGATTCGCAAAACCCGGATCATATCAGTGAGTGATTCAGACTGATCCGGATCCCTCAGAAGATCCGGGTTTTAAACTACTACTCACGACCCGAAGTCAAGAATGTTATAAATCCAAACCGCTACTGTCTGCTAAAAATGGCTACGAGAGTCGAAAGTTTAGATAGTTTGGTTTATACGTTAATGCCATAATTATTATTTTTTTTAACGTATTCTGTGATTTCATGTCAGAGTAAAATGAAGCATTAAAACGTCTTGTACAAGTCAGTGACCGGCACCCTAAATCATATACTCCGTATGCACCGTAAGGAACCAAAGTTCGGTGCAAGCTATTTCACCCCGGCGTTTTTTCTCGTGCGGAATAAGCAGCAGCCGGCGGCGATTAGTACCCTTTATTAATCCTCTCCACAGTCAGGTCGTCGCCCAATAGCATGAATACCATGTTAGCCATTATCTCTAACGCACTTTGTAGGATCACTGGAAGGAATGTGGTGAGTGGTCGAGGGGTTAATGTGGAGCTGGAGACCGTTTCCGAGCTCATCCGATGCTTACTAACCGTTAGCTAACCTCGTATTGTTTGGCATGGTGCTGACCTTGTCAGCGGCGGCTAATGTTAGCAAAGTTTTAACTCTTGCTTTGCGGATTGCATATTGTGCATATTGTGGAAAATGGTCTTATTGCTCACATATGAAAAAAGGGACACATGTTGAAACTCAGATCGTCCATGGCAAATCGTAGCAGAAATTCCTGGGCTAACTCGCCATGACGGTGAACGTCATGTCTTTTTTTTTTTGTCAGTTGTTAGTATTCAATTCTTATTTTACCTCTGTGTCTCTGAATGTGGTTATATCTCACACTATACAAGAAGCTTCTACTGCCATAGATGCAGTAATCAGTATAGACCAAAAGGAGTAACTTTTTTATTATTATTATTTAAGTTCTATCTACATTAGCCCTCAGCCATCAGTTTAATTTATTACCCTCTTGAGTAATTAAGGACAAAAAATTACCACGGCCAGTAGTTTATGTGCTTGTGTTATGGAGCTTAGAAGGCTATCTTAAGGTGTGTGTGGGGGAAAAAAAAAAAAGATTAATCCAGTTAATGTTTTATAGTAGTTCTTTGAATGTGGACATTTTGTCCTTAATGACTCAAGAGTTTAGTACATTTATGATGCGTGCTGATTCTTGTTTGTTTGTTTCAAATTTTATGTAGAGAGAGACTTTGTTACAAAATTGTTGGTGCCATATGCACTAACACGGCCAAAAACATGGGCAGATGAAGAGGAAAAAAATTGCCCAAATGGACTAAAATGCCCTTAATGAGTAATGAGGTGACTTTCTTTATTATTTGCCTCATAAAATAAATAAATTTATGCTGTATTGGTCCCACAAGGGGAAATTATCTCTTTGCATTTTGACCCATCCAGTTGTTCAAACAGTAGTGTTTACAGCTGGAGCAGTGGGCTGCAGCCTCTCAGGATCTAGCTTGCCCAAATTGCCTGGTGAGCATGGTGTGAGGTGAACTTGGGACCCTTCGGTCCTAAGCTGGACCTCTAACCACTACTCCACGGCTCCCTCCTAGTTAAGGTCCCACTCATTTGTAATTTGGTACCATTTTAATACTACAGACCCTTCTTTGCACAACGCAAACTCTTCATAAGTCATTTTGATTTGAACACGATGAAACTCGCAAAGCTCCTGTGTAAATGCACTCGGGATGAACCAACTGCAATGAGTGGGTTAAAATACAGTGCATCCCTTGTTTGCCAGTAGGAGCTGCATGTGTTGATGTCGTGCTGACAACAGGTTCCTACAGACACAGTGGCATGTGAACTCAACCTTTGTCTCGTTTCTGTGAAGCCCACTTCTGACCCTAGAAACAAACCAGCTACGTTGAGTGACTGTTGGAACTGATGTTTTACTGCCAGCTTTCACTCCTCTCCTAATGCCTCCCTCCCTCTTTAGTCACGCTGTACACCACAATCCCTATTTATTTGTTGCTTCTCTCCCTCCTCTCCTCCCCATCACCTCATCCCTAGGAAGCCCAAACAGTGTCGGAGGTAAGCAGCCGCTGATTGTTCTAAACTTCCTTTCCTCTGCAGACATGTCGTTTCCAAGGCAATTTATATGGAGTGTAGTGAGCAATTTTCTTCATACCGATAGTTCAGTTAGCGCTCACATATATTTTCTGAGAATCTTTAGCTCATTTGTCATTTTTAGTATTTGGATTTCATTTAAAATTCACATTCCACATTTGTGTTGTTTCCCTTACACAATTAGCTTATTAGTAGAGTCTTCTTTTATTCTGTAGTTACATCTGCAAGTTTCCCAGAGATATTTCACACTAGCACAAAATTTTGCCTAAGTTCCAAAGCATTTGCGTCAAGAAGCCAAATTTGTTGGTGATGACACAAACAAAACAACAGTTTTTTAAATGTTTTTTTAAGAACAGTTTAATTTACTACCCTTTTGATTCATTAAGGACAAAAATGACACATCCAGTAGTGTTTGTGCTTGTGTTATTGAGCTTAGCAGGATATTTTAAGGTGTATGTGCTCGTGTGTGCTTGTGTGTGTGCGCGTGCGGGAGTGTGTGGGGGTGTGTGCGCGTGTGCATGTACGCAGCCATACCTGCTCTCTTTCAAGAAAATAAAAACAATGACTCCTGCTCTTACTGCACTTCACTGTGCAGAAAACAAAAACAATGGTTAGTGAGCTTATGCAAACAACAGTGCCAATAAATTGTAAAGTGATGAAGTGGTTTACGAGATTTACACAGACAAAAGCAGAAAAAAATCAAGATTTTATAGTAGTTTTTTGAATGTGGACATTTTGTCCTTAATTACTCAAGAGGGTGGTAAAATTATAACTAAAAATAAAGGTTATTATTAAAGGATATTTGTATATCATGGAGAAAGTCATCACTATGAAAGGGAAGTTTGTTATTGTTTTAGTTAATCAGCTGATTTAAGCAACTGATCTGTGAATCCTCTGAAATATTGTTAAATGATCACTGATCGATTTGAGGAGAAGTGACATTTAGCCACAGATGAACGTTGTGCTGGTTGTGAAATATCGGTGCAGTGTAGACATTGTTGGGCTGGCATCAGTCTCCATGTTGCCTCATTTTAGTTTTCAGTTATGTTTTTCTCCATCTAGCTGCTGCTGCTTCTGATGCTGTCTCACCTGTAGATGCCTGCTCACCTGCAGCCTCTGTAGAGCCACTCTGGTCTGATTGGTTGGCTCTTGTGTTCTCCAGCTGCTGATTGACCTGTCAGAGTACGTCAATTTATCGTCAGCTACAGTGCCTGCCTTGGCAAAGACCCAGCTGCAACCACCTAAGCCACTACCAGTCAGTACTAGAGCGTCTGCTGCACAGTTAGTTTGATGGACCAGTAAGGACTTGTGTAGCATCCCTGGTCTGTTCACTAACGGGGCTGGAGAACTTAAACGGTGACACATTTTTAAATGATTAACTGTTCGCAATAGTCTCCCCACATATAAATACTAAATAGTTGCTATATGCGTTTCTGAGACCTCTGCAACGTCCACATAATCAATCCCTGAAAAAGCCCTTGTATATTTGATTTAACCAGTGTAGGGCTGCAGCTATCGATTCTTTTTGTAATCGATTAATCTAGCACTTTATCGATCGATTAATCGGATATTTTAAACAACATTTTTAAACAACCAAAACAAATGACGCATAACGAAAATTATGTGGCTGTAAAATGATCAAGCATTTGCCTTTTATTTCTCAAAAAAACAGAGAACTCAAACTCCCAACATTTTGCTCCAAAACTAAGCCCATTTATTGCAATTTACCCATTAAAAGTGCCAGTGACAACAATTAAATAACAATACAGTTAAGCAAACTTACTGTAAAACATGTATAACATGTTTTATGTAGATTTCTACACCTGCAGCATTTACCATTAGGCTACTAACAAATAATACATAATTTCTGGGGCGAGCCCTATAGTAACCTAGCAACCTGTGTGTTTGTGAACGCGTGCTGTGCGTGAGGAAGAGTGAGAGAGATGAGGGTGCATTTTTCTCAAGAGCCACATTGGCAGGGCAAACTCAAAAGGCGAGCCACTTTTACGACAACATACTACGTCACCTTTGCAAATGTGCATTTCTACGTCTGGTTTTTGAGCTCGTTTCGGTCCCTTCTTTATTAAAAACCGGTCCATTTTGTTTTTTACGCTAGCTAGCGGAGCTGACGTCGCCTGCCTGCAAACGTGCGCTGCGGTCAAGTTTTGTAAACAATGTCACATGGCCACTTTCATTCGCGCTTTCCGTGATTCGTTTGCCGTTTATGGGCATGTTTACTCTACGCCATCGCGCCAAATAAATTAAAAATGGCTGTGTCCGAAACCACTCCCTAACCACTATATAGTGCACTATATAGTGACCACGCCATTTTGTAGTGGTGTCCGAATGTTTAGTGTCCACCGGTGTCCACTATATTTAAGCAATATATAATGTTAGTATTCTATAGTTTATTTTATTAAACATTTCGAAACAAAATACTCTAATTTAATAAAAATGCAGTAGTAAATGGACAAATATTATGTGAGACGACGTTAATGTGGTACGTTTTAATTAAGCGACAGCGATGACGTAATTACCGGCGCCAACAGAAGTGTCCGAAAGTGTCCGATTTTTGTGCCGTTGAGCTCACTATGTAGTGCACTACACTTATTTCCCTATGTAGGGAGTAGGGAGTAGGGAATGAGTGAGTGATTTCGGACACAGCCAATGTATCACGCGCTGGTGGTGTGCTTCGCATAGGTCCTTCCGTGCTTCCAAAACAACGGTCCGTGTGGAAAAGTCAGATCCGTGTATAGTGCGCGTCATAGGAATTTAACGAGGCTTCGAGGCAGAGTTTTTGCCTCGAGCAATTTTTGTAATCGAGTTAATCGAGTAACTCGACGAATCGTTTCAGCCCTAAACCAGTGATCTCCAGTCAGTAGCTTTTTTTGTTTGTTTGTTTTTTGACATCGGTGCTATCTTTGCATTGATGCAGAATTTTTAGTATGAATATTTATTGAAGCTACATATATTTACTTCATGATTGTGTTAAAAAGTTGTGTATCAATTGTTTCTGTAATGGATTTCATGTTAAATCTTATGTTATGCCTAACACAGTGCTAGTTTATGATTTAACTTACTTAAAATCTGCAAAAATTTCATCTTTAATTTGTTTAGAAATGTAGGTATTATTTTATATTTAACTTAATGTTGCAGAGGTTCACTTGATGGTAATGTCTTTTGCAGCCCCTCATTTTCACAG